>BGPR01032495.1:0-17477 GCA_013235015.1 Araneus ventricosus | reverse complement strand
AGATTGATATTAAACAATCGAAATGTAAACATTCCTGCATAGTTATTTCGTTTTGAATTAAATTTAAAGATTGAGAATTGCACTCACCTGTCTAAAATTACAGGTGTTTTATCCGCCGAATCTCCCGGCACACATAGGCAATAGCTCCTTCTCGTTTTTCTGAAGTTCGCCCATTCAGTGATTGAAAGCAGATGCGTACTCATAATGTAGCCAATAGCACGTCGTTTCAATTCATAAATGAATATGAGCTGCGTTAAGATATCATAAATGTTTCGAGTGAAAATCTGACTCAAATACAACGAACACTTCTGTTTTGAGAGATGTTTTAACATCTGATACTTATGGCCAGCCTGACAACTTCTTTGGCAGGTTTATGTTGTTGATTTTGTCTACCAGACCACAGAGTAGACCATTTGCTCCCAAAGTGTCGCCATCCAGATCTTCGATATTAATGACGCGGGTCATGCCGCCCTCAGATTCTTCAGCTGCTCTAGTAAATCGCCCAGAACTTGCGATCTGGCGTACAGGATAACTCTTGTGGCAGTCGACCACTTTGCTGCCAGCCCTCAACCACGTTGCTAAAATTACCTTTCAGAAACATATTCTCATAATCATAACTCCTTCAAGATATACTCTTCAGGTCTTCATCTGAACTTCTGTAGACTTTCTCCGTCTTCTTGAACGTTTTCTTGCTGTCTCCATATTCAGAACGCATCGCAGACTCAGGGAAGTGCCATCTTGCAGGTAAGAATCGCTCCTCTCGTCGTCGCAGAAGCTTCACGAGGGTCATTTCTGAGGCATCGCTGAAACGGTGGTGAGTAGTTCGAACAGGACTTCGAAACCCTTCTGCATCCAAAACAGATATGCGGCAGCTTACGTAGAGTCAACTTCTTTTCGATTCTAACTTCTTCAGTTTCAGAATAAAATTTTTCTCCTTCATCACCTTCTGAATAAACATTCGGAAGGAAGCATGCTCTATTAGAATTGCTGTAAACCTCGCTGAAGTCTCGGGTTTCGCTCAATTCTCGATGGTCACGGGACTTCCGTTTTCTACAGTTTCCGCGTATGATTCGATGATGTATTCCGTGATGTGCCGGCCCAAATCTCAGCTTGCCGGTGTATAGTGAGAGTTGTCGTCGGGCAAGAGGTGGACTTCATGTCTTCCAACAACGTTGTTCGTCTGATGTACCGAAACCCAGGAACTGTTTCGTTTAAAATCGATTCGAGGTGACCTGCGTTCTTGACGCGATGAGTCCGCCCTTCCAGCTCGATGGTGAATATGATGAATCTGAACGCCGCTTTTCCATCCTCGCTGCACCTAATCTGGAATTTCCGGATTTTTTTCAGATTCACTCTCTATCTCAAATTTTGTTTCAAATCTGCTTTTCAGTCTTTAAATTACTTTGCAACGAGATAAAATTTCTATGTGCAGGGGTGATTATTTTCCGAATTTATCTGGAATTTCCGGTTTGTTAGCTTTTCTATTCTAGAATTTTTGGAATTGTTTGAAAATTCACTCTCAGTCTCTAATTTTGTTTTGTAGCAAATATATCGGCACTTCTAGATTTTCACGGCCCCGTTATCAAAACAGCTCCAAACAAAATTATCGCTAAGTTTGAACTACTAGTTTGTGGCTGACGTATTTGGCGGTTTATCTTAGGACCTTTAAAATCAACCTTTAAGATATTGAGGCAATTTAAAAACTTTATTATCGAGTTCACTGAAATAGTCAAACTTATTTGTGTGAGTAATTTAGTGAAAATCCAGTCGTTTTTTCTTTTTTTTTTTTAAATTTGTATGAATATATCGCATTAACACCCTGATTTATTCGAAATTGGTCAGGTTTTTACACCACTCTAGTTTTTGGGATTTTTGAAATGGAGGCGCAATCACTATGTACATATATTTATAAGTTTTTTCAAAACCTGTTTCAAAATTCGTAAAAATAGAATTTTGTTGTTGTTGTTTTACTCGCATCCTGATGTGCTTGTTTCGAAAATTTGTACACTTATGTGTTTTCGATGTTAATACGCTATATCAATATTTTCAAAACTTGATTATGAGTCAATCGATTAATTAATTAAATTGGGATTCCTTACCATTGGAGGCACTTAGCAGAGGATATAATAAAAAAATTGGTTTCAAAATTCCAAAGTATTCACAATAACGATTAAAAATAAATTATAAATTGAAGACTAAAAAGTAAAAAATAATTCAAATAAAAAAAACCTCTGATTTTTTGTACACTAAATACAAGTGAGTTTTTGAAAATGTTTTTATTAAATTTATTTATTGTTATCTCGAATCTAACAGTTATAATGATCTGATCTTAAGATGCAAGACATTTACATCAGGAATAAAAACTGTATTTGATGAAGAAATTTGAAATCTTTCATTGCTCATTCCTTCATAACACTGCTTTTCATTATATAAGGTAAATGCTCCAGTAGTGGGCCACTTAAGGGTATTTCCTCAATTATCATCTAAACTTTTGAGAAGTTTCACTAATCTGTATTTTTTTATGGTTGTTCAAACTTTTATCTAAAATAATAATCACCTGAAATATCAAAATAATTGTAATATAATTTTTAAAAAATTAAAAACTTAGATCACTCCTATGCACCAGAAGTGGGCATAGCAAACTTTTGATGTACCAGTAGTGGGCATACCAAAAGTGGGCCACCCAGATTTGTCAATTGTGCCAAAGAAAAAAGTATAAAATCATTATATATAGTAATAACAACAATACATTAACATTATACACTATAAATAATGCAATAAAAATGGCTTGATATAGGTGAAATCTTTTATTTATAGATTCTAGTCACATGAGATTTACATTTTTTTCGCTAACAGCCAATTTTTTATTAAAGGTATATGCTAATTATCGATCTTTCATTTTAAGTTCTGTTTGGGGCATTATGGATATTAAATCTTAACATTTTATGTTGAATAAATCTATTTTTCTTTTATCATCTTCCCTCTACAGCCAGAAAAGAGCCCTTTTAAATGGTGATGGAATATTTTTTGATGGTCCAGCTATGCGATAGTTATTATTGTCTGCCTCGTTACAGAGCCCAATTAATTCTTTAATATCAGTCTTTTCCTCAAGTGTAGTATAAAATATTTATTATTTAAGTAATTGGTCAGAATGTTCCATTAGTGTACCATTAATGTATTAGAAGTGGGTCATGTGGCCCACTACTGGTTTTGATAAAAATAAAGGAAATCTAATTAAATAAAAAGACTTTACAAGATATAACCTTCTTATTAAACATCACCAAAACATATTATTTGAGAGAAAGCATGTGCTCCAGTACTGGCCTCCCTAGGCCCACTACTGGAACATTTAGTAAAACATTGATCCAAAAGTGGGCCACCCTTCACTATCCATAAATTATCAATATTATTTAATTTAAAGATAGTTTATAATACATTCATTATATAATCAAATAATATCAATAACAATTCATTTTAAAAACAAATAGAATGTATGCTAAAAAATAGTTGAATGAAGAGTTACCTCTTAAGGAAATCACTAAGAATGAGCTAAAAATGCTTCTCTCAGAGACCGACTTCAACAACAAACTTTCTAGCTCCTAACTAAACAGGAAATAAAGGCTGTGCCTTTGGTATTTAGTTAATAAGGGTTTCAGCCTACCAGAGGCAGATCTCTTATTTCATTGGAATGTTGGAATTTCTTGTTTTTCAACTTAAAAATTCAAGTGGCCCACTACTGGTACGTGGCCCACTACTGGAGCAGAATGTGCCAAAAGTCCTTGACACGTTTCAGAATTTAATAAATACTCACAAGATTGTGATAGCAGTGTGTGATTTTCACTAAACTGCATTGCGTGGCATGAATTTTTCTTTGCCATAAGGAATGGTTCACTTGTCTGCCCATAGAAAACTGTCTGCACTACACCCCCTTGACTTCTTTTTGTGGGGATATGTCAAGGACAAGGTTTCCTCCCCGCGGATGAAGAACAATTCAAGGTCGAATCATGCAAGCAATTGGCACTGTTCCAACAGTCTACGCTAACAAGTGCGCGGATTGAACTTGACCATCGTTTCGATATGGCTCGAGCTACACGGGGAGCCCTCATTAACTTGTGATAGTCATGTAACGTAATTCTGCAGTATAATGTGTTTTGTTGTGACAAATATGCCATTATGCATTGCCATTATTATTGTGCAATTTATATGTATTTTTTTATTCGTATACTGTTTCGCGGTAGAGGCATTTATTAAAATAAAATTTCTGATTTATTAGCAACTATCAGACGAATTTATTTCCGCTTTGAATTTTTTTTAACGTAATAAACTGTCATTTTTGGGGGAAAAAAATTCTGAAAACTCAAAAAATGACTATTATGAATTAAGTAAAATGTTTTGAGGAAATGCATTTTTCGTTTATTTTTTTAGATAAAACAATTAGTTCCGAAATCAAAAATGAAAGACATGCATCCAATATGAAATAGTAAAAAAAGATCATCTTTAGAAGTATAAATCCAAAGTTTTAAAGTTTCCAGTTCGTAAATGAAATTTAAAGTTTAGAGAACAGAAAATGAATGCATTTTTTTGCTGCTTATGTTCAAATATTAATTTAAAATTCTTGTTACAATTTGCAATGCCCTTTAATTTTGATAAAATGGTGTAAGTCTTCAAAACATCATCAATCATGTGCAATCAGAAAACATTGTAAATTTATGTATAACAACATTTATAACAGCGAAAAGCTATTTCACTTTTTTAATTTGATGTTTCATGTTCTGTTTCGCTCTGATTATGGTATTCTAATTGAGTTTGTTGAAGGATTGAAAAAGCATGCATACTTTGAAACAGGAATAAAAGTTTGATAAAATTCCGCAAAAAAAAGTCGCATAGAATTAAGTTTAATATGAGAGGAAAGGTCACTTTTCACATTTCTCGAAATGGAATGGAAGCGGTTTACGCATAAAATGAGTTTAAAATGCTTGAAAATTATAATCATCGTGTATTTTTCACCATATCATTATGACTTTTCTATTTCATTTGTTGAAATTAATTTCCTTATTTCATTCATTAATATTGTTTTAAATTTCATTCTTTAACTTAAATTTGACACAAGAGTTTTTGTGATTTCTGCATAGATTTATCTTGTGATTTATATTTTGTACTTTTTAGGATTAAATTGATTTATTGCATTGATTTAATTTTATTATTGATTTATATTTGAGAAAGTGTGCGATGTGAGTGGTGCGTACATATTGCTATTGAAATATAATTTTCACTTTTTCTGTTTTGTTATTATTATCTGTTTCTCTGTTATGATTGTTTTTTTATTATTATTCAAGCTAATTTTTTCGGGTAAATTTAATGAATAGAAATTTTTAACCCGGGGACTTTAAGAAAGAGAATCGACAAATCTAAGCGATTTCTTTTTCTTGAAGGTCACGAGTTGGACAAACATTGTTCATCCTGCAGTCTTGTCACTTTTTGTAAGACAATGACTGATTATAGTTCTTATCGTTAAGTTCTCAATCATTCAGAACAGGACTTGAAATGTTTGCATTCGGCTTCTTTTCCGATTTCTGAAAATCTTTTTCGACTATAAGTGTGCATTAACCTAACAAAATAAAGCACTCGAGTTTAGTTTAGTTATATTAGCGTCCAACACGAAGGCTATTTTGGGACAGACCTCGTTATTTTGAACCACTGTCAGATGACGAGGACGACACCTGAGCTGGCGACCCCCTCTCCAAGCTTCGGCACCACACTAGCGGAAGGATGTTTGGCCATTACGTATGATTTATCGTGCACGGCGGATCTTTAGTGTAATAGGTTCGAACCTGGAACCCTTCAACCCCGAAGTCGATAGTGAGGCCTCGATAAAACACACGAAGCATGAATTATCGATATATGAAGCCGCCCAAGTCCAGGTTTTGCCCATTTTGCAGGAGCACTGACGTGGTAGTGCAGATCTGTTGTATTTCCTGTGCTATACGGATTCTCAATCTGGGTCTCCCAGGCAGCACGAACAGTGAGAAGTCCTCTGTTAATCTAAATGCAGCTCATCGACTTTTAGATGTTTTCTTAGAAATGAATTCCTTGGACGGTTAAAGTAAAGTTTACGGTGTGAAGCCCTTTCTCTCCGCTTTAGACAAGTAGAAGACGGATTGGCGACGTCGGAACATTTGTTTTGGTTGCTCAAGAATGTTCCTTTTCGTGTCTTGTTCGCGCAGGAATCGTTATATTTTTATTTCGCACTTCAGCTTTGCGATTTTATTGGTCGATCTATTAATCTTATAATAATAGATAAATATAAGATAGGTAGATATAAGATAGATAGATTAAATAGATTTCATTGGTCGATTTCTTCTAATTTGAATAAAACCGTTCGGAATTAAAATTCTCGTTTTTGAATTTTTTTTTAAAAAAAAAAACTTAGATTTATAACATTCAATGAAAAGCGAAGCTACTATTTTCCCTCTTTGCTGTTTTTTGTTTTTGTTCTGCTTTGTTTAAAAAATTTACTCGGAACCCACTTCAGATGCCGCCGGCATTACGTCCACAAGCAAACAATAAAATGCTCAGTGCGTACCCAAAACAAATATTCTCACATCGCCAAGCCATCTTGCTCTTGGCACAAAGAGTAGACAATCCAAAGTGGGGAGGAACGGCTGTGCACTGTAAACTTGATTTTTACCCCGTGGACTTCGTTCACTTTTAACTCTGAACCACATATGAAAAAAATATCACTAAAAATAAATTTTGGTAATTTTCATATTTTTGTTAATTTGATTTAATTCTTTGTCAAATTCTATCGAAATATTTTAATTAAGATTTTTTTTGTTATTTTTCATAACGTAAGATAAAATATTATTCAAAAGAATATGTGCTGTAATTTTCTTGTCTTCAGTGATAACTTCCTGTTTAGGCTCTAGATTCATAGTTTGGAAAATCCTGACCTCTCATCTTCGAAAATAAGTTAATAATTTTAAGTTAATTTTAATCAACTTCAACCGCGATAATTCTTGAATGAATGGGAAGAGTTTGAATTTTCCTCTCTAGAAGAAGACGGGTTGTTTTTCTTTTAAAGAAATGCGTAGAATTTCTTCTACCTAAATTATTATTTCACCTCCTTATATAAATAATTCTAATAACAGTTAATGGGCGTTATTATAATATCAAATTAAATATTTTTTAAACGTAACTTCCGAGTTCATTTTTTTGAGGAGATTATGAAGTCGTCAAAGATAATATATTTTTGACTCTGTTTAATATACATTATCAATATTTTTCGCTGTCTCATTAATAACAGTGCTTTCCTAGAAATAAGTGTTAATTGCAGTCGGATTGTATCTCATCTTTTAACAAATGAATTATTAATTCTTTCTTTTTACTTGTAGGTCTTCCGCCATTACTGTCAATGAAATGCTTTTGCAGGCAGCTTAGCAAGAACTTATATAGTGGAAGGAAAACATTTAATTTTTTCTAGATTGTTCTTTGTAAAAATAAAGATGTTTTTCAGGATGATGATGTTTTTCAAGTGGATAGCTCTACACAAAAATGAAACATATTAGAGTTTAAGATTTGTTATTGGATTTCTGAAAATGCATTGGCATAATTAGGATGAGTTATTTATATTAACTTCCTGAAATCAGTGGCGGATTTTAATGATATGAGACCCGAGGCGCAAAATTATTTTGAGGTCCCCTCCTAAAAAAATTCTATTGATGATATAAATGTGTAACTTAAAATAACTTACTTATGCTTTTAATTCTAGGTCTATGTTTATCTTCGTCATTCAGTTTGAAGCTAATTCTTGTATTGTTATTTATCTGATTTCTAACATTTATTTTCTCTCATTATTACAAAGAATATACACTATGTGATCAAAAGTATCCGGACACTTTCGGATTTTCACATGTTTTAGAATTTCTCCGGAAAGACTAAACCGACTGTCCTTGAACTTCTTCTATGTAAAGAATAGCCTTTAACTCACATTTTACAGTGAAGATTCGATCACGAGGGCAATTAGGGGGGGGCAACGAAAAAGGGGATGAAGGCGAAAATGGTGTTTGACCCATCCTGTTGCACAGAAAGCTGACAGCGCGATGTAACTTTCATGAATGGTTATGTTTGATGTGCGTAATGTTTACATGCATTTTCGTAAACATAGCACAAATATTCGGAAAGATATAAAGGTTTTCTTTAAAAAATTCCGAATTTTCCCGCTTGTTTTCTGCTTATAACATGCAGAGTTTTCTACCAAATTTTACGAAAAATAAGAAGCATTGCGTAAAAATTTGGAATAAATACTTTTAATATTTGAGAAAATATGAGCATTTGTAGTAAATAAATTTTTACTGCGCATGTGCGAAATATAGCGTAGTTTTTCTTTCACAGCTTCAAAGCCAGATATGTAGAACAACTTATATGAAAATTCCAGTCGAATACCATTAAGATTTAGAAAGATATCGGCAGTGGAGTGCACAGAATTTCTGATTCTTTCTTAGAGAAGCAAAATGGTGAGCGTTTATCCGCAAACTAATATTTTTTAAACTTGAATCTTCAGATAAAAATCGTCGAACTGCAATTTAAATTATGAGTTTTATTTATAAGTATTCCTGGGTATTCAGCACATTCAATCTTTGTAAAATTCTATAAAATTATTCGAAAATTCAAGTTTAAAAAATATTAGTTTGTGGATACAACCTCATCATTTTGTTTCTTTTAGAAAGAAGTAGAAATTCTGTTGATTGCTATGACGATATCTTCTAAATCTTAATGCTATTAGACTGGGATTTTTATATAAGTTGTCCTACATATCTGCCTTTGAACCTCTGAAAGAAACATATATATCTCGCACATGCGCAGTGAAAAATTATTTACTACAAATACTCATATTTTCTTTCATATTCAAATTATTTATCCCAAAATTTTACGCAATGCTTCTCTAACATATTATCACTTTTTCTGTAAGCTTTGTATAATCTGGTGGAAAAACTCTGCATTTTATAAGCAAAATACAGGCGGGAAAATTTGGGATTTTTTAAGGAAACCATTATATCTTCCAGAATATTTGTGCTGTGTTTACGAAAATGCATGTAAACATTATGCACATACATAACCATTGATGAAAGTTACATCGCGTCATTAGCTTTCTGTGAAACAGGATATGTCAAACTCCATTTTCGCCTTCATCCCTTTTTGGTGCCCCCGTCCCCCTAATTGCTCTCGTGACAGAACCTTTACTGTAAAATGTGAGTTAGAGTCTATTCTTTACATGGTAGAAGTTACTGGAGAGTCGGTTTAGCCTTCCGGTTCTGGAGAAATTCTAAAAAATCTGAATATCCTAAAGTGTCCGGATACTTTTGATCAGATACTGTACTTTAGCCTTGTTTAAGTCTATATGCTGTGTCATTTTTCATAACATTATATGTATACTATATCAAATAGATAAAGAAATTAAAGTTCCTTTGCTTCCCTTTATCTTTTTCAATTTACTCCAAACAGAGATATTTTCCGTTTGATAATATAAAATAATTGAATAGTAATTATTTCTTTCGGTTTTTGCATCTATCTAGATGAGATGGACATAACAGTGTCCAAGCATTCAAATTTTATATTAAATACGAAAAACATTTCAAAATTGTTTTTAATAAATATTTTTTTCTTTACTTACGTTTAATAAAGGAAACTTATTCAGTTAAAAAGGAGAAATGAGCTCATAAATCACCAACTTATATTTATAAACTATAATGAATTTTACCATAAACTGAGAACATTCTTACATTTCTCTTATCAACTCTGTCGTAAAGGACAGAATGGTATATTCTAATAACAATACAGGCAAAAAAAAGAGGGAAATAATAAAAGTATCCACCCGAAATTTTTTTAAACAGCACTTTGAAATGAATTAAGATAATTTTTTAATGTTAAAAAAAATAAATTTTTTCTTGTTAAAAAATGAAAATGTGAATCGTAAAATAAAGCAATAACTTTCAAATCTCCTGAAAGGCTGAAAGGATTTTCCTAGAACTTTGATCATGTAAAGAAGAGGCTTCAACTCTCAGTTTACAGGGAAGATTCGGTCACGACGGCATTTAGAGAACTGACCAGAAATTGATGAAGAAGAAAAAAAATCTGGGCTACCCCGTTCCACAGAAAGCTGATAATGATTTACAAATTTCATCAATGGTTTAGTTTAATAAGTACATTGCTTACATGCATTTTCGTAAAAGTAACAAGCATATTTTGGAAGTTATAAAGGTTTTCTTAAAAAATCTTAAATTTTCCAGCATGTTTTTTTTGCTTATAACATACAGAGTTTTCCATCAAATAATACAAAGCTTACAGAAAACTTGAAAATGTGTTACAGAAGTGTTCCATTAAAATTTGAAGTTCATACTATGACTATTAGAGTAAATATGATTATTTGCATTAAATAAATTTTACTGCGCATGTGCAGGACATATCGTAAATTTTCTTTCAAAAGTTCAAAGCCAGATACATAGATACATAGGACAATTTATATGAAAATTCCAATTGAATACCATTAAAATTCAGAAAGCTATCTGCATTGCAGTGGTGTGAATTTTACTTGCACTTTAAGAGAAGTCAAATGATGAAGGTTTTACCACAAATGATACTTTAAAAAAAAATTTGAATCTTCCAATAGTTATCGAAGAACTACAATCTAAGTAATGTATTTAATTTATTTATTAAGTGTCTTATGTCCCCCAATGTTTCGTTTGGCTGTTTTCGTTACCTCATTAATTTTTTAAAGCAAAGAGGGAGAAACTTTTCAGTGAGGAGAGGATTATACTAGAAACAAGACTGCAACATCATAAGTTCGCCGTCGGCTTAGCACAGCAATGTTTCTAGCATAGATTTTGAGGCCCCCCTCCATCGTCTTCGGAGGCACGAGGCGGCTGCCTCTAATGCCTGTGCGTGAAATACGCCACTGCCCTGAAATATAGAACTAATTAATTAAAAAATTTGAAGGTCAATTTTTTTTTTTTTAAGATTTGTTACTGGATTTCTTGAGGGGCACTCAAAGTATACAGTATTAATTATTAACCTCCCAGAAAAGCATTTATATGTAAGATATTTCTTGTTATATTTATCGAGAATTTTTTGGATCCGAGGTTTGAAGTGCCCCTAAGTAATTTTTTTTCCACTGCCATGATCTCAAATAATTGATTTGAACCTGATCGGAGCAATGTAGTCATTTGCGGTTGCAACACTTAAAATGTAAACAGAGTGGGTATTTAAGGACAACCGCAATACGCTTTCCATGAGGATCGATTTATGACATCAGACGATGTATTTGTTTCAGGCAGGTTTTAAACCATTTTCTATTTTTTTTTTTTTTACTCACAAGCAGAGAGTACTATGACTTTTGTTAATTATAACATTTTTAACAGAATTTGGATCTCTTATTTATGCCTCCTTGCGAACTTTCACAACTCTTCTTCATAAGAAAAAAACACCTTCGTGTGTGACAATTTAATTAATAACAAATACGAAGCATTTCATTTTATATTTGCGTCTGGATTGAAAGTGATTAGCAAAACTTAATATTATTTAAATGATAGAAGTGAAAATCGGAAATTTTTTAAAAAAAGATGAATGAATCCGGTCGTATAGATTTCGTCGAGGGTCACCTGCAGACCTCGACTAACAGGTAAGCTGACACAACCCGTCCAGTAGGGTGGAAATCAAAGTGTGGATAATATAACGGGCATAGGGTGCAAAAGCTGTCTTTTGCGTACTAGCATATGCAAAATTTTTTCAACTTTGTTTGTCATCTTCCGGTGCCCCAGGGCGCTTAAATATTTGCAAAAAAACGTTTTATGCAAATTTCGAGAGGGCGAAGGAATGATAAAAAATAACAAAAAATTGGAAAATTATCGTACCGGAAAAAATATCGTGCTTGTTCGACATCACATTTTGTAAGTGTACAATTTCGATACATGTAAATCAAAAAAGATATGAAAATTCCACTTATGCTGAGCTGATTGTTGATCGAATATTAGAGAAAGGAAATGGTTATTGGGGAAGTGAAGTAATTGCTACTGAAAAAAGAGAAAGGAAAGAAAACAGATGGAAGACAAAAGAATAAAACGTAAAATGGTTAAAACTGATGCTGATGCTGTCAGCATCAATCAATGGATACTTGAGCTCAACACTATGTCTTCGTCCTTGTATAGATACGGATGTAATTATTTCTTGGTATATCAATCATAAAATCAAGTGTTTTAGATTCTCATTAATTAGCAATGGAATGTGATTGATACGGAATTTCAGATAGAACAGCTACTTCATTTGCCAGTGCGTTGTTCTGTTAAGACATTAGTTTATACGAGAATCTTTCGTACGTGGTAGATCGCAATGTACCCGTAGACAGCATTAAAAGCCTTAAAATGTAGTTGCAAAGTCTACTAAGTTAACAGTGTCTTGTCTCTTTAATCAGATTATATTTCGATGGGAGAAAAGACAACACAAAAGGTGCTAATTAGACACAAAGTACTACTCAAAGACCACGAACGAGGAGCATTATATTTGTAAACGAACCGACCAGTATACCGGATTATGTTACTGTTACTAAGACCATAAAGAAGCAATACTCAATTTTTTTTTGGAACACATAATATGCAATTAAATGGCTAACAGTAATTGGATGGAACAAATGTTAATACTGGGCACAAGGAGGTATTATCTGCTTGATGGAACTGGCCCACGTTAGACCATTATAATGGTGAATTTGTTTGCTCCAAACAAAATAGTTACCTTCTCCATCTAAACTCCTCGATGGCAACAACCGGTCCTAAAGAATTTTGTCAACCACTTGGTAAAAGCAATCAAAACCCCAGCTCTTTTTCTTCAATAAGTATGGAGAATATGCCACATAATATATAGATAGAATGGTTCTCTATCAATGATTAAATAACAATATCTATATGATATTTGCTACTCTACCGATATCACGCGGTGGATGCTATTCTTTAATTCGGACATTAAGAAAGCCTGGTCCAGTTGTACCACGTAAGGTGGCTAACAATTGCAAGTAGAATTTTAAGGTTGTATGTATCATGAAAAAAACCATCTGGACAAGTATTATTCTTGCAACATATATTATGAAGGTATACGCACCTGTATATTCCATAAGTCAAACAACAAAGTTCTCCATAAGAAGGAGTGCTGCATATTGAGACTTATTTCATTTTTTTTTTGTGATATTTAGAACTCAATTTAAGAAATATAGTACAGGGTTCTGTACACATTTCCTTAAAAGAAAATCAAGGACTATCAAGGACTTTAAGGAATTAAAAAAACTAAAAATAAGGACTCTTAAATTGAATAAACTTAACGAATTGTCGCATGTATTTTTAAATAAAATGTCTCATTTTTTTGCAAAATTCAACCTATTAGATGATAAATTATAATATAAAACAGAAGATACATTACAAATTTTTTAACACAACAAAACTCAAAAAAATATCAGTTAATAAATTATTGAAAAAAAACCATGAAACTGGTGTAATCAAATTAAATATCTTTAATTCCAAACTTTTTTTTCTAATTAATTTTACATCCAAGGTATTTATTTACTTCATTTCAGAAATTTTCTTACTTCCCATGCAATGAATAAATAAATTTATGTCCTTTGACTTTCTTCAGCCTCATTGCCAAATCATTTGTCATTTGTTTGGTGCATGTCCGTTTGGAGGAACATTTTCTTTTGTTTTAAAAAAAATCCATTTCCTCCTCTAGAGCTTTTGCTCAGTTGTTTGTTTCAGCTCCTTTCTCTTTGATCTTCTGTTTCTTACTGCATATTTTGCAGTTCTAGCTGGAGGTAGACGTCCATTTCTTTAGTAATTTTAAGTCATAATAGTCTCCAGACAGCTTTAATAAATTCATGATTTTACACGCTGGAAAACATATGAAGCATCATTTAAATTTTCTCCTCTCAGGGCCTTGTTCACCGAAAACCTCATTGTCCATGTGACAGTATTACATCATTTTAATAATCTTCCAAACTTTTCATAATGATTATTACAAATAAGTTTCAGAAAAAATTGTCAAGGGAATCACTTTTGATTGAAAGAAGTAAATCTCAAATGAACGGTTTACAATATTTACCAGAAAGAACCCGCATAGAGTAACAAAATTTCAAATCTTTTCCAAAATACGTTTATTTGCGACAATACAATCAATACCTTTTCTTACTTTTTTTTTTCCTGTTCTTTTCGGATATCCAAAGCCAATATTCATGGATCAATGCAAATCGCAGGTCTTACTAGTGCGTATCCAAGGTGACATTTCTGCATGAAATGTTTTATCATTATATGTTTTTCCAACTATCCTGTTCGAGTGTGAAAACATCCTTTTGTCTGCTAATTCCTTATTTTTTATCTTTTCTTTTATTATTGCCTGCAGCAACCAAAATACACTTAACTTTTTTTATCATTATAGTCAAGTTTGGGTGTCACTGAAGTTGAATTTGGCATAAAGTCTCAGGCTTTCAATTCTTTCATTCTCTGGTTTCAAAATTTTGAAATGTTGAATGCAATCATTAACAAGTGAATACATCACTGTAAAAAAATGGAAGTAAAGGTTTATCACTTTGATACTGTTCTTAAAAAATGGTAACAGCACTTTGACAATCTCATCTTTAATATGGAACCAAGGACCAATAAAGGCTTAACTGTGTTCTTATTTCCTCGAAGTGTATGCGAAGGATATGGATTGTAGAACGCGAGCCGTCGTCCTCTATCCTATTCTTTATGAGAGCTACGTCGACGAGACAGAGCTGCCGAGAAGGAGGAATTAGAAAACGATAATCGGTGAAATTTTAAATCTTTTTAATAATGGCAGAGTAAAAAGTAAGTGACTTTCAAGACTTTTAAAATGGGGCTTAAAAATAAGTATTTGTGCGACTTTAAATGTAAAAAAGTAAGGACTCTTAAGGATTTGTAAGGATGAACCCTGTAGTACACACTTTTATTCAACAAAATATTTTGTCATCTGCAGTACGTATATTGTCAATTCTCACAGATAACAGAGAGGATGTAAGGTTCCACTACGATAACTAATTTGTGTTAGAAATGAAAAACAGAGGATCATCAGAATAAGAATTTTTCTGGCAATTAAAAATACGATTCCAAAGCAAAGGATTTTTTGCACTTATTAACTGGCAACGAATTGACATTTGAACTAATTCTTTGATGTAATGCGCCATTTAAAGAAATAGAGCCCATGGTAAAGAAGGAGGAATGGTCAAAATATTCATGCCATACCCAAGCTGTAGAAAAGATGGCATAGTGAGTGTCTGAAGGTCCGAGTGTACATGTGGAGAAAAGAAGAGACACGGCTTCATATTGAATAGATACAATCAAAAAAGTCTTATCAAGCATTATAATACCAAGAAGGATATATCTTAGGAAATATATAAATCCAATAGAATTAAAAAAAATCTATGATTAAGTTCACTTATAAGTTTTGTGGATTTTATTGCTTTGACTATTAAATTTGTATTCTCATGTATTATTATAAAATTATAATTATTTTATAAGTTTATACTTTTTACTTGAATAATCTGCCAATTTTCAAATATTTTTCATTAATTCACAATTTTTAATAGATATTTGTAAAATGCCAATTTTAAACTTTTGGGGCTTTCGGGCCTCCAGAAGATAAGAACTTTTTAATAATAATAAAAAAAAAACGTGCAAACTAATATACCTAAAACAAAACTTTCTTTTGCCTGGCGCCAAAGGAAATTTTAAAATATTTTTATAGAATCTCCCTCAAAAAAGTGTCATTTTAACTATTTTGGGGCACTGGAAGATAAGAATGGATTTCAATAAAAAAATACATGTAAACTAATATACCTAAGATTAATAAACTTTCTCCTACCCCATGCCAAAATACTTCAAATAAACAAAAAATTGTAAATTCTTTCATAAAAAATCACACTTAATCATTTTGAGGCGCTTGGGGCACTGAAGATATAAATGAATTTCAATAAAAAATTATAAAATAATATACTTTATGACACAACTCTTTCCCCGTACCAAAAAAGAATTTTCAAAAAATTTTCTATACTCTTTCGATCCACCCTACTGTCCAGTCCGCCACGGCCAGTCAGTGAAGCATACCGTGAGAAACAATCAGAAACCTTGCGGTGACAAATGATTCTAAAGTTAGTTGTTTTATTCATCTTCACCACGACACAAATGTCATGGTAAGTGGGAGTCTAAACGAGCTTTTAATTCCTTGATGAGCGTTTGGTTAGAGAATCTCTGAGACATAATATTATAATTTGCTATTTTGTCGCAACAAAACAACAATTATCAAAGCCAAAATCACGAGTTTTACACCTCAAGGCTACGTACAGAGTAAATTAGTTGATCAAGACAAACTTTCTTCAGCAGAAGCAATCTTAGACACGTCTTGCTTTATGGCTCCCATTTGGGGCACAACTTCACTAAAAAAGCCTGAAAAAAATTACAAAATATTCGTTCTCTCCAAAATCAACAGCTAGTCAGGATAGTTGACGCCCTTTGGTACGTGGCCAAACTCATACATAATGATCACAAAATTGACCCTGTTTGGATTTTATGAAAATCTATTTCTAAAGAAGTCTTCGAAAATTGCCCCAGATTCCCAACCAACCGGATGCATTTAACACCTTACGACTCAGCCGTTCCGAGTTCTCGAACCCAGAGCGATGCTGGATTGCACATACGAAAATCCTCTCTGTCTATCAAAAAAGACGACGGATGTTATACAATCGATGCATCTTGTAATTTCTTCTAAATTTTGTGTTTGATTTTAATCAACGAGCTACGATGCAACCCGCGTTTTTTACAGAGAGCCTAACTCTAAACTTTCACCATTTTTCCTTCAGTCTGCTTCGTCTCTGTCCTTTAGTCTTGTATTTGCCTTCCACTTCAAATGAGTTGCTAACTACTCTGTTATTTACATATAAAACGTATCTGAACACGGAAAACCCTCTTTTTCAGAAATTTACACCACACCACAAATGAGGTTAATTCCACTAAATTTTTTATTCTTTCAATAGCAGTAGCTTTCTCCTCAGCTTTTAAGATCTCACTATTTATAACATCTGATTTTTTCTCAAACCTCGAATTAATAAAATGACTAATTAATTAAAAGCTCCAAATCCTAATTTGACGTGGAAGTGCATCGGACGCTTCTTGCCATGGCAATTCGTAACGAAAACTCCTGTTCCGGAAGACCTTCCTTCTAGAGGAATCTTCCTACGTCTTTCTGTGCTAAACATATACAAAATAGCAAGTCGTTTTATGTCTTCAGACATGCAAGCTATTAAATATTATTAGCACAAATCATTAAACTTCAAATCGTCCGAAAATTTTCTTTTCCTCACTTTAAAAAAACAAATGCCCTATTTCTATTGAAAGCACTTCCTTCGGCTGCCACGTAACTGAACGAAGTAATCA
>BGPR01032494.1:0-16428 GCA_013235015.1 Araneus ventricosus | reverse complement strand
ATTATTTGTAATTACTTACGTCGATTATTATTTGTAATTACTTGCGTCGATTATTATTTGTAATTACTTACGTCGATTATTATTTGTATTTACTTAAGTAAATTATTATTTGTAATTACTTTCGTAGATTATTATTTGTAATTACTTACGGAACTTACGTCACTTACCAGGATAAATCTGTCTAAAATAAAGAAATGTTTTAAATTGTCATGTTCTCTAGATAGCGTTTCGTTTACACAATTCCTTAAATTTCGGTTTAGCTTGAAATTCTGGAATTTTAAAACTCTCAGACTAGATAATAACTTTATTCACTATGAACTTAGCCGTATCTATCGAAACAAATCAAAAAATAATTTGAAATTAAATCGTTCCCTTTGCTTAAAGCCAAATCAAGTTGTCTTTAATTTTCAACATTGAATAAGAAAAAGACTACCATTCACACATTTTCGGCTTTGCCAAACTAGCGACATCTAAACTCAAATATTGACATTCGAGATTTGGCATCTTATACCGCAGACACCAAACGAGATTTAGAGTCTACAATTTAATAAAAATGTGGCTTACTAAATCAATTAATTAGCAAAGCGATCATCCCCCAACAACAGAGGGCTCTCATTATTCTAACAAAAGGCCTTTCTTCAAAATGAGAAAATTTGCGACAAAAAATTACTAATTAAGTTCTGAAATATGCATTGAAAATTTAAATTTTTACCTTTATGCTTTCTGTGTTCTAGTTGCTAACGAAGTTTGGATGAAAGGCCAGATATTGAAACTAACTCTTTCGCATCAGTTCATATTTTCTCTAGTTTATCGCTGTGTATATTTTATGATAAGGCACAGAAATGGATGAGTTAGAAAGGATATTAATTACTTTAGATCCGAAGAATGATAGGATATTACAATCATCAGTTTGAAGAAGGGTTCGATTACAAAAACTTTTTTCTACGTGAAATAAAATGAAAGAGAAACTTTCTATTTATTGTTTTCTAAATGAATTCAAATGACCACAGTTTTGAAAAAATTTATTTACATACGTGGTTTCTGTACTTTTTCACTGTTAACAACGAGCGTTTCGGAGGTCAATGGCTCGATTCATAACTCTGTAGAACTCTCTTCCCAACCGTAAGATTAACATCGCTGGGAAGCGACTTTCCTTGTTCGTAACAATATACTTCTCGAAATTTGATTTGAAGTCGCTGGGAAGAAATATAAGTAAGAACTAAGGCTTTAAAACTCCAATTTAAGTGCTTTTAAAGAGAACGCAGGAAAAAGAATACAATGAAATCTTTTTACCTTCAAAAGAAACACTGGAAATCATTAAAAGTGAAATAATATAGTTCTCGAAAACTTTTGTTCTTGAGGATAAGTATGTTCCAGAGCAACTAAATAACTGAAATACAAAAATAAGAATATGTGGGAAAAAACGGATTTAGGTTTTGTAAAATAAAAGACGTCGCCATTTTAATTTGGTTGCTTGGAATTGTTCCATTTCCCAAACGTCTACAAAAGAAATTTCTCAAAATACTTACTGGGAATCCAACTGAATATGGTTGGAGAATTACAGAACAAGGCAAACTTTATTACTAACGTAATCAATAGTTAAAAGACAACTTACAGCTTGGAAAGAGAATGTCTACAAAAGAGATTTATTAAAATACTTACTGGCAATTCGATTGAATATGATTGGAGAATTACAAAACAAGGCAAACTTTATTACTGACGTAATCAATAATTAAAAGTCAGAACTTACAGCTTGGAAAGAGAATGTCTACAAAAGAGATCTATTAAAATACTGGTACTTACGTATTAACGTCACCGAAGCTACAGATTTGGCGGTTTTTGTACTTACGTATTAACGCCAATTTGGCGGTTTTTAAGTGCCGCCAATTTGGCGGTTTTTGTACTTACGTATTAACGCCAATTTGGCGGTTTTTGAACTTACGTATTAACGCCAATTTGGCGGTTTTTAAGTGCCGTCAATTTGGCGGTTTTTGTAAACAAGATTGCTCTTTATTGGCGCATTACCGCCAATCTGTAGCCTCGGTGGCGTTAATACGTAAGTACCAAAATACTTACAAGGAATCCGATTGAATATGATTGGAGAATTAGAAAACAAGGCAAACTTTATTGCTAACGTAATCAATAATTAAAAGTCACAACTTACAGCTTGGAAAGATAATATTACTACGAATATATAGCATGTTTTTCTATTTTTAAAGAAATCTGTAATTATTGTTGCAGTTGTTTTGAAATTGGACGTGTGTAAGTACTGTTCAAGCACAAAATATCGCCAAGTAAAGAATTTTAGCCCTTCATCTTGCCATTTCTGCGTCTTCGTGTAGCTATAGTTCATCCAGGAGGCCAATCATAAACTCATGCGTCATCCTGGTGAGTTTTTGAGCTTTATACTTTCAGTAACAGATTGTACTCTCAGTTTTGAATCACCTTGTAAAATAAAATAACACATGCAAAGCTTGGTAATATCCTCTTGCTACGTAAACTGCTGATAAAAAGTAATTTGATACAGCAAGGTTGTTATTTCGAGATTCTAAAACCCTTTAACTTTATTTCAATTGGCTTGCTGTAGGATTTATTTTGCAAATTGAAATAAAAATAGAATATTACTTGCTAAAGTTGAATGATTTTTTATAATTTAAATACTCCTGAGCCATAACTTTCCTTATTTACAATAATTTTTTTAGGTCACAGTTATTGAAACAAACACTCAATAAAGAAATCGGAATGACAACATTTCGTTTGAAGAGGACGAATAAGCATTATCAAAGATAAAAAAAAGTCCATTCTTTTCTCAAATGCATTAACTAGAATTTCAAAATGCAAATTGATTTTCCATTGCTGAATATTTCTTCGACTGATTTCTACGTGCAGCCATTTCGAACCGAATCGATCGCGCGCTTTGCCAACGTTACCTTAAAGATTTGTGCAAATTTAATTTGCCTCGGTTCGTTTATTTGAGGAAACTTTGTTTTCGGTTTCCAAGCAACCGAGTATCACTGTCGCTTCATCTTCGAAAACTTTGCATTTGATGCGTGTTCTTAAGATTGCGGAAATCGGCGTCGTTCGTTTTCGTTGCGATTCTTTATTTTAGAAGATAAATCAGTGAATTTTTCAGACGAGTTTTTAAGGAGGATTTTTGTTTATTTCTTCTTTCCATTATTTAATACCTTTATTTATTTTTTTTTGTCAAGACAAAGTTTGTTTTTTATTTAAGAACACTTAAGCGTCAAAAAAGATGAAGAGAAGCTCTTTGGATATGAATTGGTTCTTTTATTAAAAACATAAAGTGATCCATAATCAAATTATATTGTAAAATTTTTTACTGTTGGTAAGAAAGAAAACAACATAACAAAAATTATTGAAGAACTCATAAAATAAAAGTTACAATTAATTTCTGCCTTTACATAAATGGGACTGAAAAATCATAAACAGAAAAGATAATGAGGTTGAATAAAATACTGCTGGAAATGTGAAATATGAGCATGCAATACAATGGCTGACGTAAGCAGCTTAGGTACTCTATGGAATTAACTCTTTAATTCCGAGGAAACTTTTTTCTTCTAGCCCCTTTAAAACTGGGAGTTTTGGGGAGGAAGCAACATGAATTGGACTCTCCCAATCTGGGTGGTTATTTACCCACCCCTAGTTATAACCTTCCATTAAGGCGTACGGAAATGGGCTGTGATTGGCAAGAGGTCTCAGAACCTCCCCTCCCCTCAAAAGAAGGCAACCGCCTCAGACAGGCCTTCGTCGCTGCTAAAGGGACCGCCTCGCTCGGTTTGAGAGGGTTATGTCATGTAAATTACAGGCTCGTAAAATTTTTAAAAATTGATTTTGGAGAAATCAGAATTGGAAATTTGAGTCTTGATCAGAAATTTCAGATGCAATTTCATTACTGAACACTTAAGTAAATATATCTCCCCAATAAATGAAATCAAAATTATGTAAAACCAGAAAATAGAATTTAAAAGCATAGTATATATCTCTCAAAATATTACAAAATCTCGCTATTTGACATTCAATTTCATAATCTGAATCAGTAAAGGACTAGTCTTACAGCAGAAAGGAAACAGACCGAAAGGATAAAATTCTACAGTGGGAATGTTGAATTTGAGAGTGTCTGAAAAAAGCTTTTCTTCGTAGGCACAGTACCTCCAAATGACGTTTCATCAAGCGCAGTATCTGCAAACAATAACTTTCTTTTATTTATTAATTCTTTGCTTTTTATACTTCATCCTCAATCAACTGATCAAGAAGATGAAATATTTTAGGTGCAGGGATATGAGGTGGTGCCCTGTTCCATGCTGCATTCTTCGCGCTTTCTGTTGAACAAGACATTATTTCCTGTCCTGCACAGCAGTTATAGATATAAACAGGAGAGTTATAGTTATTCCGATAAGAGCATTGTACATATTGCTTGAAAAAATTAGATCTGAGTTTAAAAGTGTCATATCATTTATAACATTACGTTTCAGTGCTTACAAATAATCCTATTTGCCTCCTTTATTAATTCGTTGCCTTTTCTGCTTCATACTCATTTTACTGACGAAGAATATGAATTATTCTATGCACAGGAATATTGAGTGGTACCCTGTTCTGTGTCCCATCTCTTGAGCTTTCATATGATACTTTTTTAATGGAACCCAAGTCGTCGCCAGGGTGAAATTTTGGCGTTATTCCAATTAGAGGGCCGAAATTCATCACTAACAGCGCTAGAACATAGCAAAGATCGCTAAATTCTAGAGAGAGATCGCCAAATCTTGGTGATCATTCTTTGCCAGTCTTTCGCTAGAATTTGGCGGGTTTTCGTCTGGAGTTCCGTATTGAGAAGCCCATTGTTTCTTTTCTTACATATCAGTTATTAAGTTAAGAAAGCTATATTAATTTGCTTGAAAAAAATAGGATTTGATTTGAAAAAAGATCTAAAAATCATAATGAAAAATTTTTTTTAGAAAGAAAAGTCCACCATTTATCTCCTCTTATCCTTAACTACAAGAAGCGATCACAAATAATCTCAGTCACAAACCTCACCACAAACAACTTATTCTTCCACTTCTCTTCAGCTGACTTTAATGATATCCATTGACCCAATCCTCTCGTTAATTCCCGAAGAACACTCAAAACTTCACTTAACCGGAACCGAACCACTTTCCCGCCCTTTTCTTTCAGGAGGGATCGGCGAACGTGACAGGGTTCCATTTGTGTCTGACCGCTGAGGTGTTGCTCCTAACGAATGGATTCCGTGATCGTTTCAAGTGAACGAGGATGTGTTAAGTTCGGGAAACTGTTATGCATCTTTTTCACAGATCGGAAACCCCCACCACACGCCAGGGAGAAATTAATGGGTTCACGTGAGAAGTGTCGCCAGCAATTTGTAAAGGAAGAAAAGATCACGCACGCTGAGGGTTCGAAAAGTGCCGCTGAGTTCCGGACGCCAATAGGGCGAGACGTTCGATTTTCTGGTCTAATCTTGGAATCTGGTGAATGTCTCAATAAAGTTCGGGAATTATTAATTAATGGATGGTGGAATGAGTTTTTGTGATTAAACATTTAAAGTTGTTTGGTTTATTATCCATAGAACTTTGGTGCTTCTTAATTTTAAAGTATAAAGCGGACGCAGTTGTAAAGTAAAATAGGCACGTGAAGATTATTCATACTCTTTCCATTTCATGCAGTGCTTTTATAAACATGCTTTTTTTAAAGAAAATAAAATTCTCCTCTCTCTAGCATGAATAGTATTCATTCAACTTTTATTCGCTGACTACACATGTTTCTTGATTTCTTCACACACTTAACACTCCAATAACTTCATTCGAAACGGAAGGTTAGGTTATGTTCGATCAATGTAAGTGGATAATGTAATGCCATAAAACACTGCCATAAAAAAGTTAAGGAACATTTCGTTGAATGCGAGAAATTTGCAATACGAAAACTGTGTTTCGAAATCAGTTCTGGAGAATCGTGTGACATTCAATAGAGTATCATATACATATTACAGTGAAGATTCGGTCACGAGAGCAATTAGGGGGACCACCAGAAATGGATGAAGGAGAAAATTATTTTCACCCATACTGTTTCACAGAAAGCTGATAACGAGATGTAATTTTTATCAATGATTATGGTTTAATGCGCATAATATTTACATGCATTTTCGTAAGCATAGCACAAATATTCGGGAAGATATAAATGTTCCTTTGAAAAATCCCAAATTTTTCCTCATGTGTTTTGTGTCCTCATAACATGCAGAGTTTTCATTCAAACTATTCGAAATTTGCAGAACACTTGATAATATGTTACAGAAGTATTGTATTAAACTTTGAAGTAAATACATTGAATATTACAAGAAATATGAGTGTTTATACTAAATGATTTTTTACTGCGCATGTGCGAGACGCAGCGGAATTTTTCTTTCATTACTTCAAAGCCAGATATATAGAGCAACTTTTAAAAAATCCAGTTGAATCCCATTAAAATTCAGGAAGCTGTCGGCATTTCAGTGAGGTGAATTTCAATTTCTCGTTAAGAGAAGCTTAATGATGAGGGTTCTTGCACAAACTGATATTTTTTAAACTTTAATTTTCGAATGGTATTCGAGAAAATGCAATTTAACTAATGTATTTAATTTATAAGCGTTCATGGTATTCAATTTTACTAAAATTCAATGTTACTATTCACTGTAATATGCATATGATACTCTATTGAATGCCACACGATTCTCCAGAAATGATTTCGAAACATAGTTTTCTTATTAATTGCAAATTTCTCGCATTTTACGAAATGTTCCTTAACTTTTGTATGCCAGTGTATTATGTCTATATTTTGAGCAACCTAGGACGTTATTTATCAAGCAGACGTACGGTGACCACTAGGACTTAAAAGCATATGTCGCAGAGATCGATTAAATAGATATTCGCGTATTGTTTGTATTTGTGTTTGATCGCTGAAGCTTTGTTCCTAACGAATGGATTTCGTGATCGCTTCGGGTTGAACGAGGATGTGTTAAGTTCGGGGAACTGTTATGTATCTTTTTTACTTTCTCGTATTCGGAGTATACAAAGAGATGGTTTTGTAATCGTCAAAAAATTCGAACTCGAGATTTTGACGAATCTCCACGTTTTAGAGCTCCCTGAATCCGAAAAACATAATTTTGGAATTATGTCTGTCTGTCTTTGAACACGATAACTCGAAAACTATTAGAGCTACGGGGATGAAAATTGGTAAGTGATCTTAACGCATCATTTGTAGGTTTCTTTCAAATTTTGGACAAAATCCATCTACGGGAAGTCTGTCTGTCCACTTTCATGTCAACACCATAACTCAAAAACTTGAATAGCTAGATGGATAAAATTTGGTACACAGTTTTCGTCATGAATGTAAGTCCGTATAAAAGTTTGGACCACATCCGTGAAAGGGTCGACTGTCTATCGGTCTATATAATCGCAAACTTGTGAACACAATAACTCTTTAAGATAATGACTTAGATATATGAAATTTGGTATGTAGCCTTCTAACCTTAATTGTAGATTTGTGTCCAATTTTCGTTAAAATCCGTTGAAAAAAGTTGTCCAAATTGCATATTTTGTTCAAAATGCACATTGCAACTGTGTGGCGAGCGTTTCGCTTATTTTACTCAAGTTAGTATGGTTGGCTTTTGACCTTGGTGGTCTACGAAGGAAATTGTAGCGAGCAGCAAACACGCGCTTCAGAAATTTTGGCAACCCTCTAAAACAAAACTTCGTTCTGACATTCTCCAGATGAACGACTCTGATTAACGAGAGGTATGATGAGATCTTGTGTGATATCTATAGTAAGATTTCATTAAATAAAGTTGTGGTACCTCAGGGCGGAAAAATTGCGAACATAGACAATTTCCTTTTGCAAAATATTAAGTTTTGGGGAATTCATAAATTTTATACGTTTCATTGTAAATCACCATTCATAATTTTTTTCTCAAAATAACCAGGCCTTGGGTAAATACCCAAAAAATGTTTACCTACCCACTCCACGTTACTGGTCGTATGCGAGAAAGTTTCGGGAGGCCACTCCCGCTGGTTACAGATCGGAAATCCCCACCACACGCCAGGGAGAAATTAATGAGGTCACGTGAAAAGTGTCGCCAGCAATTTGTAAAAGGAGCACGCAAGCTTAAAGTACGAAAAGTGCCGTTGAGTTCCGGTTTTTCACTTTCTCGTATACGAAGAGAAAGTATTGTAATCGTCAAAAAATTCGAACTCGAGATTTCGACGGATCTCCACGTTTTAGACCTCCCTGAGTCCGAAAAACACAATTCTGGAATTATGTCTGTCTGTCTGTGAACACGATAACTCGAAAACTATTAGAGCTACGGGGATGAAATTTGGTATGTGGTCGTTACACATAATTTGTAGGTTTCTATCAAATTTTAGACAAAATCCGTCAACGGGAAGTCTGTTTGTCTGCATGTCCGCGGTCATGTGAACGCTATAACTCAAAAACTTGAATAGCTAAATGGATAAAAGTTGGTACACAGTTTTATCGTTATGAATGTAGGTCTGCATAAAATTTTGGGCCAAATTCGACAAAGGGTTGACGGTCTGTAGGTCTGTATAATCGCATACTTGTTTTACTTAAGTTAGTACGGTTGGCGTTTGACCTTGGCGGTCTACGATGGAAATTGTAGCGAGCCGCAAACACGCTCTTCGGAAATTATGGCAACCCCAATCGAAACTTCGTTCTGACATTCTCCAGATGGAAGGTATGGTGAAATCTTGCGTGATATCTGTAGTAAGATTTCTTACTCAAAAACGTTAAATTAAGTTGTGGTACCTCAGCGCGCTTAAAAATTGAGAACATGCGCAATTCTTTTTGCAAAATATTAAGTTTCAGGAATTCATGAATTTGGTATGTTTCATTGTAAATCAACATTCATGAGTTTTTTCTCGAACGACTAGGCCTTGGGTAAATACCCCAAGAATATTTACCTGCTAGGTGTTTACCCACCCCACATTACTGGTCGTATGCGAGAAGGTTTCGGGGAGGTCACTTCCGCTGGTTTTGGCTGCTTCACACACTTATTCTTCAATGTTGTCATTTGGAACGGAAGTTTAAATGGTGTCAAATCACTACAGGGGAAATGATGCATAAACCTAGGAGAGATGTATTCCGCCTATTGTTTGAGAAATCGATGTCGTGCGCTGTATTTAAACAAACGTACAGCAACCACTATGCATTAATTACATACGTTGCAAACTGAAAAATGCCCGCGTATTGTTTGCTTTAGAACCTCGTAGCATCCTCTCTGAACGCTGAGGATTTGGCTAGGAACATGAGGGGATATTTTATTATTTATTTTGATAGACCATGTCGACCCAAAAGCTGCATGTAAGATTAGAAATGGTTCTACGGGGAGGAACCCACATAAGGGATAGAGGATTTACGGAGAGAAGGATCATAAGAAAGTTTTAAAATAATTATTTAAATACATTTTTTTAACATGCCACATATTTAAAACGGACTAAAAAATAAAATAATTTCTTCTAGCCCATACAGATTTATAACCCCATACAGATTTACAACGAAAAACGTGAAGCGCATGAAATAGATAATTGTTGCATAAATAGTTTATTTAAGTCACTTACAATTTTATTGCAATGGAAATGATATGAACCGTTGAGTGAGTTTTCTCAACGACAGCTATTCCCCTACACTCTTTACTATTAAATATTGCATGTGCCCCACGCTTTTCGTTGTAAATCTGTATGGGGTTATAAATCTGTATGGGGCTAGAAGAAATTATTTTATACTTTTTAGTCCGTTTTAAATACGTGGTATATTAAAAAAATTTTTTATTTAAATAATTATTTTCTGCTCTTTTTGCAATCGATTTTAAACATCTTGATGAGATTATGACTGAGACATGTGGCAAATTTCAGGTTTATTTCAGTTTCTCTTGACCTGATCATAAATAGAAAATTGTTATACCTACACACCAATAATAATATTTAACTTCCGTTTAATTGTTATTTTCCTGAAAAATCAAGTTACGAGATTCAGAGAGATTAGTGAAAACATCTATGAACCGCTTAAATTTTTACCCCCCCCCCCCCTCTGGAATTTCAGACAAATAAATGATTGTCGCTCTGGTCTGTGGGTATCCTCCCCTCCGAACTTCAATCCATTCTTCGATGTTCCTCCACTCCTCGTTGCGGAATTTCTTGGAATCCACTTCTACAAACTCAAGATTCCCCCTCTCCCTAAACTGCACTATTCACGAGTGACGCCTGGGCAGCGCCATCTATCGAAGCTCTGGGTCGGTACAACACAAAATATTAAATAGAAAATTAACAGACAGACAAGAAAGCGAGTTAATATTGCATTGTCATCTAGTTCTGAGCTATGTTTAAAGTTTCAAATCTCCAGCTCACCGGGAAGTTAGTTTAAAATCTATTGCAAAATTTGTACCGAACAGACAGATAGACAGACAAGAAAGCGAGTTAATGGAAACGTGGTAAAATACGCCGACGTCGAGAGGAGAGTTTACGCTTCTCACAAGTGAGCTCCGAATTCCATACAGAGAATCATAAACCGAAATTGAAGCTCGCGGCTACATACTAGTAGGACAGAGGTAAATGTCCGAATGTGTTTCCTCTGCCCCTTCGACCTGGTGCTAGCACCCCGCGTCCTAATTTCAAGACAGTCATATTTTCAATTCCACGGCTATACCGAATGCATCTCAGTGTTTCTTTTTTGCTTTTTCTATGAAGTCAACAGGGATTCCGAAACTCCTAAACAGTTTTCAGCAGGTATATACCAGGTAGTTAGCTAGATTTTGAAGTCAAAATGTAGTCATTTATAATTTTCTTTATTTTTCCTTTGATTTATTTGTGAGGTCGTGTAAGGAATCAGAAAATAATTTCTATTTTTTGATGTTTTACTATATATTAAAAATTTTTACTATTAACGGAAAAAATTTAAAAATGAATTTCTATAATTTTTTTAAATATTTTTCCAAAAAAATAAATAAATATCTTTTTTTCTCCGAACATAATTTTACTTCGCAGTTATCGTAATCTTGGTGTTTTAAACATAATTTGAGAGAAATTTATTGAAATCTATATCTTAAATTAATTCGGGGTTTAACCGGTTAACGTAAATTCGCTGGGGTTAGTGTTAGACTAAAGTCGGTAGCACTCCCTTTATAGCGCGTTGGTGATAATTATGTCTGCGAAAGATTCTATGAAGTAAAGCAAATATTTGGTCTATAACAAATGGTTTACATGTCATTACCAAGATAAAAGATGGGCGTTTGTTACCAATTTACGATCACTCGACGTAAGCGAATTAACAGACATCACAGTTTGGTTTATTAAATTCTGAAAAAAATCTTAGATATAAATTAATTAATAATTGATCTTAGATTATTTAATAATCGAAATAACTCATTTTATATGATGAAAATGGAATTAGGATGGATTAGAATAAATGACAAAATAAAGGTAATTGGTTATACATAAAAATAATTCTATTGGTAGAAAATTCTTGTTTCAAGAGGGAACATGTACAAATTTTTTCAACGTGTCACACAGATTCATATTTATAAGTACGATTTAGAAACGGATATCTAGGTATTGAATTTAGTATTGTATATGAATTGATTAATGTGTGAGATGACTGGTACCGACCCCCGTATAACTTTCATCTTTCGCTTAATAATATTACTTTTTTTGGTTTGATAATATTAATATTTCAGAACTTTGAGATGTCCTCGAAGTATGAATAATGTATCGGTAAGAAAGATAAATTAAATTTCTACATTGGCAGGTAATTAATAAATAAATATATGTTATGTTACTCCTACAGAAGCCAGAAAGTACAAATAATTGCTTCAAAAACATTTTTTTTAAAATTAGGACTACGTTGCACCCATTTGGGTCTCAGGAAGTAAATTGATTCACACGCCAAAACGCCACAAAACTTGGTATGGGAGGTCCTCTATAACTCTGTAACTACATACGTTAAAAGCATAACTAATGTCTTATTTTAGTGATAAAGGGTAACAACAGAAGTTACAAAAAAATGGAAAATCGGAATTGCAATTCAGCGACTACTGAGTAGCAAAGTTGGGCAAAAATACGCATGAATTGGGCGCAATTACGCGCAATTTGCATATTTAGTTACCGATTCCGGCAGCAGGTGGCGCTGCAGGTATTTGAGAACTGCAGAGAAATTGAATCCGAGACATCTTCATTCGGTATTTTGCCACGCAATCTGTTTGTGAGTGCTTGTGAAAGAGTATAACTATTGAAAATGGTTTTTATCCTTGGAACATCGGATATTTCTTGTTCTGGAGTATCACCGCCTGGAACACGGCGCAGTTTCCAAAGGAGATTTGATGTGAGAAGAGACAATGCGATAAAGGCTCTGTTCGAAGATTCGAAAGAACGGGGAACGTCAATGATGGCCGTATTGGAAATGTCGGCCGGCCACGGAGTGCCGTTACAGAGTCGAATGCTGATGCTGTACAGCAGGTCATCCTACAGCAGCCCCGGACATCCGTTCGCCGTGTCGCATCTCGTGGTGGACTCCGAAGAATGACCACGCACCATATCATGCGCCACCACCTTCACATGTTCCCCTACAAGATCCAGACTTGCCAACCCCAGAGTGTGAATGCCATTGATGCACGCTATGCTGCAGCTTGTGGATGAGGGTGATATCGATGGTGGAAACATATGGTTCTCGAACGATGCATATTTTAACTCTCTGACTGCCAAAACGGCTAATACGGCCCGTCATGCAAATTGCCAGACAACGGCCCAGCGGCCAAAATGCCGTATGCTTATTTCCTTCCCCTTCTTGAAAAGGGTCGGTAAACGGTGGGGAGCAATCATATCTTTTTAACAATGGTTGTTTCCCCTCCCAATGTCACTCTTGATTGATGTCTCCAGTAAGTGTTTGAGGGCAGATGCTGAATTTACTTTAAGCTCTCTGCTTACTTACTGTTAAAAATTCTTGCTGTAATGCCTGTTGGTTATCACGAATTGTAAACGACCCCTATATAGTCAACAAGGGTTTGGATGTTAGAAACATGACGATAAAAGAATCCCCCACGACGCAAATGACCACTTGCTAATCAGATGGGGTAGGGAAATGTTTGCCTTCTTTCGTCTCTGACCTCGGCCGGTCTGGGTTTTAATGAAACTAGATTTCAAAGCACTGTGGGTTTCAGAGGGTTAACCTCGATGGCTTTGTCAACAAGAAGAACTGATGCATTTGGGGAACCGAAAACCCACATGTTGCTGTACCTTCATCCCTGCATTCCCCCAAAAGTAATGGTCTGGGCCACGATTTCTTCCAAAGGACTAATTGGCCCATTTTTTCGAGAGCAAACGATAAATGCTGCAAAATATTTTGGGATTCTGGATGAATTTGCGGCGATTCATTATGCTTTGGACGACCACTGAAACGCCTGCTGGCCCATGCAAGATGGTGCCCGTCCACATCGAACGCCTGCAGTATTTGATTTCCTGAGCGAACATTTCAGTAATCGTGTTATTGCCTTGGATTACGACAAGCATACAGGAAGTGGCATGGCATGGCATGGCCTCCTTATTCGCCATACTTGATGCCATGTGACTTTTTTCTTTGGGGGTACCTGAAAGACCTGGTATACCGCCAAATTCCACGAATAATTGTGGAACTCAAACAACACATCAGTACAGCATGTGAGGCAATTCCAAGTGACATGTTTGCACGGGTGTCTGGACAATTTTATCTCAGATTGCACCACGTTGTTGATGTAAATGGTGGTTATTTTGAAAGCATGGTTGTTTAATTTTTTGCAACGGTGCTTGCAACATTTTCAGACCGGTTTTTATTTTAGCTATTATGCAGCGCCACCTTTTGCAGAAAATGGTAACTAAATATGCAAATTTGGTGGGATAAAAATCCATCAGTCATTTTGGGGGCACCGGTACATATGTCAAAAACCTAACTAATGTCTTATTTTAGAGATAAAGGGTAACAACAGAAGTTACAAAAAAACTTAAACTTAAAAACTTACACTGTAAAAAATATCCGTTTTTTTCCCGGACTTTTTCGGTATATTTGACGGTTTAAAGCTGTTTTGTTGACAAAACGGTTTTTCACCGTTTTCCGCACCAGCCATAAACGGTTTAAAACCGTCAGTTCAAATTCTATTTTTCGTCATACGGTATTGCTTTCCGTATGATAACTTTCCCTTTTCTTAAATGTAATTTTATTGCATTCATTTCATGTTTTTAATAGGGTTCCATCTCCGCTATTGTTTACACATGTTGCAGTAACCTGTTGTCACTCATGAAAGCTAACCTTAAAACACGTGTTCTGGCAATAGTTGATTTTTACACCACTAGGTGGCGCCACTAGAACTATAGTGACTTTAAAACTCAAATAGATTATTTTTACTTCATTTTATGAAGTCTCCGGTGGTCTAGTGGTTAGAGCGACTGCCTTTTATTTCTATGAACGCGGTTTCGATCCCCGGCTCGGAGGAGTTAGAAGTTTTGTCACCATCTTGCATCGAAATCGTCCAAGTAAGTTCAAGACGTCACTTATTTCGATGACTTAATTTTTACGGAGAAAACTTTATTTCATACGGTAAAAAACCGTTGTGACTACGGATTTACTTCGTAACTTTTACGGTTTTGCACAACCAACCCAGCTGCCAGTTTAAAACCGTAAATTTTATGGGATTTTTTTTACAGTGTACGAGAAACTTCTGGAAACAAACGAGTCACGCTAGTAAAGTAGTTCCACGCGTTTAACATCGGTGGCTGTTTGAAAAGACAGCCTCCCGTCATCTTTTAAACTTTTCGCTACACAGAGTTCCTATTTCATGGGTTTAAAAATTCAAAATTGATATCGAATACCTTTATAAATTTAATTAATGTAGTCTAATACTCCTGACAGTTTTGTGATTAAATCTTCTGCAATAAATAATTCCATCCGGAACAAGAAAATTAAAAATATCGTCATCAAGAATCGTCTGAAAAATTCACTGTTTCATATTTAAAATAAAACAATTGCAGAGTAAACTAAAGACAGCTACTTCTGCCATCTTAAGAACACGCATCAAATGCAAAATATACCGAAATAAAATGGCAGTGACACTTGGTTGCCTGGTAACGGAAAACAAAGTTTCTTCAACTAAACGAACCGAGGCAAATTAAATTTGCAAAAATCTTTATGGTAACGTTGGCAAAGCGCGCGATCGATTCAGTTCGAAATGGCCGCTCGCAGAAATCAGTCGGAGAAATATTCAGGGATGGAAAATCAATTTACAATTTGAATTCTAGTTAACGCTCTTGAGAAAAGAATGTATTTTTTCCCCTATAAACGTTTGTTCATCTCCCTCAATCTAAATATTTTAATTCTGATTTATGTATTGAATATCTGTTTCAATCATGGGAACTAAAAAGATGAAAGGTAAACATTCGTTTATAGTTGAAACGTATTTGAGTAATAAGAGTTTCCTGTCCATCTTCAAATTATGGATTCTCCATTTTTCGATTTAAAACAATGCAGTTAACAAAAAAATTAAAGGATATAATATTATAAAAAAGGCTATGGGCTTGCATTACGGTTGAGTTAGAATAAGCTTTAGTTTTTTAACATCTTTTTAAAATGGATGAGTTTAGATATATTAGCGTCTCGTTTTGAAGCAACACGAGGGCTATTTTGTGACGGACCTCGGAATTTTTAGCCGGGATCAGATGACGAGGAAGACACCTGACCTGCCACCCCCTCTCCAAACTTCCGTGTCACACCTTAAAATTGATGAATATTCAATATGATATCGATGAAAAATTTGACCTCTAGACTTACCATGAGTTCAAGCTTTTAGACCTTCCTCAGATTAAAAAAAAAGAGCGGAGTGTTCTCTCGATAATATTTTAGGCTAACTTCTTCTGCCTTTATATTATTTTAAAAAATTCCATAGCAATAATAACGTACACGCAAACAAAAATATGCATTTCATAGCATTGTAACGCATGGAAAATAATGAAAAGTATTGTAAAAAGTAAATAAAATGTACTTAAACATATTTTTAAAAATTTATTAAAATTAGAGGAATCATTTTACGGAAACAAAATTGGCATCACTGGAAAACTAAGTTGTTGAATTTTAAATTGGTGCGAAAATGCATTTTCTGCGAGAATATGCTCCGAAGTTATTCAAAGAAAAATTTAAAATTTTGATTAATTTTCAATTAAAAATCCAATTAAAATTTCGCAAACCCTTTCTTAGTGAGAGCTTATACCCAAGAAATAACTACGCGACAAGTTTGGTTATCTAGGTCCAACGGTCTGTTCTCTAGACCATTTCGGACGATTTTTTCATCATGCATGTCGCAAGTTGCATATAGTATCCAGCCTTAAATATTATCATGCT
>BGPR01032493.1:0-17477 GCA_013235015.1 Araneus ventricosus | reverse complement strand
ACTCATATATATACTATATATATAGTAAATATTTTACAACTAATTAAAACTCAAATAACATTTTCCAGTATATATAGCCCATGTAACAAAAATTAAATATAAATAGAATGTTACCTAATTAATAATCATACAATGCAATGAAAGATAATTAGATTTATAAACTACTATGAAAAAAGACAACCCAAGGTGGAATTCCAAACAATCAAATGCCGATCGATCTTAAGAACCGGTTATTCGCATTAAATTCAATTTTATAGAGGCACAACCTTACTGCAGAAGCCAATTGTTGAAATATATATATATTCATATATGATAGTTAGAACATAGTGGTCTCTATTTACATCAGATGTTCATATAATTCAAAATGTTCGTTATGATTACGAAAAATTGAGTACTTTCCTTCCTTTGAAAATTTCAAAACAGAGTGAGAGGCATGATATTTGCTTAAGTGGCAGATATATACTTTTCTAAATTTTAATTGTTTAATCCAGATCCAGCTACAGAATTTTTAACCAGCCATTTATATTCAATGTTTGAAGATAGGACCAAATACTTTATGAAGTGAAACGAATTATTATATAGCAACAATTATAACTATAATCTATTCAATATATAAAGTAAGAGGCAAACACTAGCCCGCGAATCGCGGGGAAGCAGTGAAAATGACTAGCTTTCAGCGCGAAATCGCGCGGAAACTGATGAAAACAGACTAACTTTCTCAAGCCAAATCACCGGAAGCAGGGAAAATGGACTAACTGCAAGCCATAAATTGCGGAAACAGTAGAAAATAGTTTTCAAGCCGCGGAAATCGCGGGAAGCAGTAGAAAATAGACTAGCTTTCAAGCCGCGGAAATCGCAGGAAGCAGGAGAAAATGGACTAGCTTTCAAGCCGCATAAATTGCGGGAACCGATGAAAATAGACAGCACAAAACCGCGGAAATCGCGGGAAGCAGTAGAAAATAGACCAGCCGCGGAAATCGCGGAAGCAGGAGAAAATGGACTAGCTTTTAAGCCGCATAAATAGCGGGAAGCAGTAGAAAATAGACTGGCTTTCAAACCGCGCGAATCGCGGAAGCAGTAGAAAATAGCTTTCAAACCGATCACTTGGGGAAGCAGTAAACTAACTTTCAAACCGCGTAAATCTCGGGAAGCAGTAGAAAATAGACTAGCTTAATTCAAGCCGTAAATCGCATGAATATCCAGATGCAATAATGATTATTTCGATATTTTTACTTCTCTAAATTATTTCGAATTGTTTGTTTTGGCTATTAAATCACCAGTTAAATTATTTAAATCAGGACTAGGGAGACAAAAATTTGGAGACTTACGCATTTCCATTTCGTATTATTAATGCTAAATACACGCAATAAGATTCCAGTAAATACCCCGGTCCTTTCTGCTTTTATTAATTATCTTATCCACAAATTGCCGTTCTCAATAGAAGTACTGATTATCCACTCAGCAATACAGCGGGCACGGTTGTAATTACTTGTAATTAATACTCTCCATCTTAATTTGGGTTCGCTGTAATTTTAATCCTTGGGTTCTCAGAAACAAACAAGCACTTTACTTGTGCTTCTGACAATGGATTGAAATCTCTGTTAATAGAAAGATCGAGAATCGTGCTGAAAACAGTTGTGCTGTCTAACGTATGGATCGATATATTGTATTGTAGAAAGAACGAGAATCTTTATTAATTATTTCCAGAACCATCTTGAACCTGGTTGAATACGTTTCACTGATTATCTCAAGAATCAGACGTTATTTAAAAGATTCTTAGTGAGCACCATGGCTTTAAATTCTGATGAGTGAGAGTAAAGAATACAATGTATTTCAAGTATTGATCAGATCGATAGGAGAAAATTAATTTTCATTGTAAATTTTTGATTATTTCTAAATGTTGGAATTAGAACATTTAACAAAAAAACATTAAACGTTGAATAAAAATATGAGTACTAATATAGATTGAACTACATATCACTAAAGGACTTGTACTGGCCATTGTAGGGCATACTCCAATGAAATCTATCATAAGATTAAAATTAATGTGAGTAATCCATATTTTTATTGCCGATTACACGTGGCCCGTTTAGCTTGGCTAGATTAACGTCCTTTTGGGGAATTACACTGGTGCTTTTTTTGGTGACCTCCTTAATTCTAAACCATGGTGCTGATGGACCAGCCACTCCAGACATGAAGCCACACCAGCATGAGAAGGTTTGCCTCTCCTTGACTGCAGATTTACAGTCTATTCTGGTACCCCGGTTGGTTGGGAGACAATCACTTTTCCGCATTTAAGGAAAAGTGGCATCTCCCAACAATTCTCAAAATAGATATATTGGTCCATACATGGCTAGTCACCAGTGAAACAGGGTCTCGAGCAGTTATCATCTAGTCCCTTAGTGAGATACTGAGCCATTGCACAGGCCTATTGTGCAATCTGAGAAACGAGTGTATGTCTGTTATTCCTGAACGGTTCTTTTCCAGTGGAAGTCTAAGACTTCCGAATTTTGTTAACAAGGCACTAAGATGCAGTATATGTTAATTCTTTGAAAAATTACAAGTGATAAACTTATCTTCTTCAAAATGAAATGTTGCTGAAAATGAAAATCGTACTATACAGGTGTTGGTACGAACTTTTGAATAGTGGAACACCTAAATAGTACAAATTAGCATACAATGCGTGGTCAGGGTAAAACCCCAAAGAACGCTCTCCCATTTTAGGTGGACACTGTCTCATCTGGTGGCAAGTGTGCTTACTTGATTGCTCATAGCTGTATTTTTTCCTTGAAGTGTCAGACAAAGAACCTCTCTTACAATGACAGTCTCGTCGATTCTGACGGATCTTGTTGCCGGGATTTCTGTAGCTGCAGCTACCATAGAAAGAAAAGCAACGATGTTTTTACTGTGTGCTATATTTAAAGAATCTGAGTATCTTCGTTTGACTTAGTACTTTTAGACCATTATAAACATTTCCTTAAATCAATCAATTTCCTTAATGCCACTCATCGTGCTTAGCCCAACAACTGGTACTTTACCACTAGAGTTATATTATTACATTACATGGTTGTCTTCAGGTCATTGCGTTTTTTCACTCTTTATGTTTTTACCAGAGTTTAAAATGCTTGTATACTAGTAAAGTACAGCATTTGTAAAGAGATAGACTTTCTATTTGATCTTGAAAATTTCTGGTACCAAATGTTGTAGCATTAAACCCTCTTGGTACCACTAATATTAACTTCCGCTTTAGAACAAGAGATATGATAAAGTGATAGTGATGTTTGACCTTTCAACATTTCCACAGCTTAGGGAAAATCTTCAAAGAATTCCACAACGTTTAAGTTTCTATTCACTCTTTAAGAACATCAAATACACTATTGAGTCTATGTTTTGACTTCGAACTCAAATATTTAGTTTTCTTAATAGGATATTATCGCTAATGCAAATCCAATAATTACCGGATCACATGTGAAACGAAAAAAATATCAGTCTTGTTGTAAATCAACATCAGGATTCACAAAATGGGTTGCTATTGTAGAAACAGATGTTGGATGAATTTCAAGGTATAAAACAGGCATTAGCTTCAGAAAGTTCTGCCACGACTCACGTCTCAGATTCGAACCATCATCTTAAATATGGCATTCCTTCTCTCTGTCTCTTAACTACAGCAGAAAGGGTCATCTGGTATAATAGGGGAGTATTGAATCGTGGTTCATACGGCGATTAACGATGACAAGATAAAACATACTAATTTTTCAATTTTTTTCCGGTCATCCATCCTTTTGCGCGGAGGTTGTATATGTTTTTTTACAAAAAACATTGGCAGGAAAGGTTAAACACGGGTTTTATGAAAGGGCAAAAGTTTGAGTCGTAAGCATAATGGAAGGTCTTATACACAGAAGGGATAGAGCCTTGGTTTATGAATCTGCCATTTTACAATTTATTTAACTCGACTACGTAATATTAGCATGTTTTGTATGCAGAATTTTGTAATCAATTTTCACTCATACATGCTTCCTTTATGTTTTTGAAATGTTGTACACTTGTGTATTCTTGGCAAACTGTACGCCTATTATTATTTTCAGGACTAAATTATCGACAAATCGATCATTTTAATAAAATTTTGATTTCATATCACCAGCATTTCATAGTGAGCGTGTTAAAGAAAGTTGATGGCAATATATGTTTATAAGTAACTAATCATAATATATATTACAGACTAAAAGTATAAAATTGATTTTTAAAGAAACTTTTTCGTTTTACCAGCACTTTATTAGTTCACTAAAAAAAAAAAAATCATCAAAACATGGGGACACTTAACAAAGCGTGCAAAACTGACCTAAAATAAATGCAGTGAGGAAATCAAACCTTCCAGCTGACGCCTGTACCATTTTGGTGATATCAGGTATCTCATTATTACATATATGGTGTTGTTTTTACAAAATATAAATCCAGCTTTTATTTAGGGAATTATCATTTTTTTGTAAGCAATAGCAAATTTAAGATTTTATAGATAAAAAATTGCACTTAAATTTATAACAGAAGATATAAATACATATATATAATACGATGCGCAATGCAAGTATCTCTCTCTTGAAAACGCCGAAAGTTAAGCTGCAGAGAATATCATAAAATGAAACTTCTAAACATTCTATTTAAAAATTAAAATATTGAATGTTGATAATATTCCCAGCAGATTATTATTCATCTACAGCTACCATGATTCTTTGTTTTGTTTGCAGGTCCTACTGAGTTTTGATTAAAAAGAATTATTTCTCCTTATTGTTAACAAAACGTGTTTCAAAAACTTAATTCAGTGGTAATGTTAACCTTCCAGCGGAGAACGTTTTCAGAAGATATTTGCATTGTACGTATTACATATTTATATCGTTAATTTATAAACTTAAGTGCAATTTTACTTATAAAATCTTTGTTACTATTAATAGAAATACAGATAATATACAAAGCTGTATTTATTTTTTGTGCAAACAGCAGGATGTATTTGTAATACGATGCGATTTCAATATCTTGTGCAGGCGCGCCCGATGAGCAGATATGTCTCATAGAGTGGTGCTTGCATGTCCGCCAGATCTGAGAACACATATTTTAAGCATTTTGTCCAGTTCTTTGTTCAAAAAAAAACATCGATTTCTCCAATGTGTAACTAGCTTGCTTTTAAAAATTTATTTTCGGCTCGGCTGTTAACATGTGATCAGGTATACTGCTTGCATGGTGGAACTCGAGGAGATGCTTGCATTTTGGTAGCCTCTGCCATGGGAGATCATTATATCATTTCATACTTCTATCGTTCTTTTGCAAATTTAGTACAATTGTATATAATTTTTATTTTGGCTTAAAAAGCTGATAACCCATTTTTTACATAACTTAAAATTGCATTTGTTTTGAAAACGAAGATATCAATGTATATTGTTACGAATTAAATATCTCATTATTATATATGACTAAAAACAATAGATAAATTTAATGTATAGTAGTACTGTCTGTTAAAATGTATTCAATATTTTGCTAAAATTATCAGTTTCTATCCGTCTAAATTCTTGTGTGGTTATTGGTCACAACTTTTAATTCTGCAAAGCTAGTGCAACAACTTACCGGCTATGTAAAGAAAATTTGTTATACTTTTCCATCATTTGCAAAAGTCGTTTCGAAGGATTATGTCGTTAAGAAAAAACAGTTTAAACAATAAAGCCGGTACTTTACGAGATATACTTGCAGTAACTATAGAGACTGATTAATTTTATTTAAAATTTGTCAATAATCTCATTATCTTACTAGCCATTTCAGGCGATGGTATGTCTACAGAATGTTCCTAGCTAGACAAAAAAAAAACGAAGGCTGGAAAGATCACGCAAACATGCAGTAACTGTAATTTCACATCATAAACTGTTACACTAAACTAGAGATAAACAGTTTCATTAACCTAACGCATGATAATGCCAAAACAGAACTAAGACTAAGGCCATTAGAGACAGAAGCATTTAAGACAAAAAGCAAAAAAACGTAGGTAACTTATTGGCGATTGTGTTTACAGGGCTTCTCGAAGAGTGCGAACCGCTATTTCCCATTCTCTGCAATACTTCGGTGTCGTGAATCTTTCATTGAGGGCTGACCTTTCTGACAGTGCAAGTATTTGGTACTGTTCTATAGCTGCAGAGGTTCTCTTTCGACGGTTGTGATGCAAGTTAGAGAACTTTTATTTCGTGATCAGAGACAAAATGCCTGTTGAAATCGCTCTCTGCGGTCCTGCGCTTACCACCTACTACCGTTGCCAGCAGACCTGCGTAGACAAGGATGCATATATGCTGCCTTCTCTCCGTATTGGCATACCGATCCATTCCGTCGTTAATGACTTAATACAATGCGCATATCAAAGGCGACGGAGTCTTTGCGAATCCTCTAGCGACTGCTGATCCACTTAACGTCATGATCCATAACTGTTGATCGCGATCCATAACTTTGACGGTAATTAACGCGACCATGATCCCGCCCAGCGCGACCGCGATCCATAACTTGCGACCACGTCCATTGCGACCGCATTGATGCCGACCGCAGTCCATAACGCGTACGATCAATTAGGTACGACTACTATCGCCAGCACGTGCATGATCCATAACTTGCGACCATGATCCGCCGCTTGCGACACCGATAGCAGCCATAATCCCACTTAACTTTGCGACCATAATCACGTAACTTGCGACCCGATCCATAACTTTGCATTACTGATCAATTCTTGCGACCGGTAATTAACTTGCATTGCAGGCCAATTAACTTGCAGCCATGATCCAGTGTACGACCGCCCAGTCAATTAATTTGCGACCAGTCTATGGTCGTTGTTACTCTCGATAGCACCATTCATAACTAATCACCCTCTGAAAGCTTGTTTGCATTATGATTTGCGGTTTAGTTATTTCAGTCTGTTACAAACCTTTGAGGATTTCTTTGGGGATGAGTGTCGCAACTTTGAACATTGATCAGAACTTTAAGAACGATTCCTGAGCCGTCGCCTCCTCACCCAAACTTTATTTCGTGCGGAGAATTTATTGGAAGTCTCTACATCAAAATGAACATCAAGACCCACATCAGGGGTCTTTGATGACTTCGGGTTTCAAACCCGCAACCCTCAGGCCAAGACTTTTATCACCAGGTTACTGTGGCCATCAGTTTTTAGCCCTTGACACAATTTGTGCAACCTCCAGTAGATGTACTTACGCACAGTATTTTTTTGTGTATTTCAATCTATTTGAGATGGCAGGATACTTTCAGGCATTGGGGTGTCAGTGATTTTTGTATTCCAAGGTAATTGTGCAAGACGACTTAGTATGGTTAAATAACTTAAAAGATATTCCATGCCACGTGTCAGACCATTACCCTCTGTGGGGATAATGAATTCAGGCATTGTTATAACGAAAGAGATTCAATAATTTGTGTGATCCCCAGATTACCAATTGATTTGTATTTCCAATGGAATTTCAAGCTTAACTGCAGATTGCAGTGTCAATAATTATATAACGCAACAGAATTAAACATATGATATTATATGTTTGTTTGCAGTTAAAATAATGTAATTTCAATAAGCGGATTTTGTGACTGAAATCCATAAGCATCGTTTTCCGTCTGCCTTTTCACGCCAGTGTTTGCCTTTACCAACATACCCAATTTATCTTCTAAAATCTTGAGTAAACTGAAACTCTAATACCTGTATTGGATTTATACTGATTTCAATCGTTTACAATATATATAGATGACAGCCTAGTGCTGATAATTGATGTTTTTCACTTGAGACTACAGCTTTTTTAGTTTTGTTTGCTTCAGGTATATTTTTATTCTGAAGTTGAAGGAGATTTCTTATGTTTATTAGTTATTGAAATTCATCTATTTAGGCATTATAGAATTTATCAAGAGAATTTTGAATAAAATTGACAAAGCACAGTGTTGTCAGCTGTGGTAGCAATCTGTTTTTATGACATAAATATGCAAAACAAAATGGGGAATTTTTTAAGGTATTTTCCACGTTTTAAAGAAAAGTCAGAAAAACATTTTTAAGCAACAATTTTCAAAATCGGACTTTAAGAGGTTCGCATTGAAATAAAAGCGACCTTTTTTTTTATAGAATCACTATTTACCCATAATTTAACTTTAAGACAGAAAAAAACTTTCTCTGGTTCTTTGGATTGACCTTTTTAAATTTTTTTCTTATGAATGTGGTTGGTATTTTTTGGGCGATATTATTTCTATCTTGTACTACAAAGAGTCAAACTCAAATGTGTAACACGGACAAACACACAAAGTCTAAGTTAACCCTGAATTGGTACCGTTAGTCAAATTGACTCCTTGCACCATTCAAACTGCGGTTCTTGTTACCATTCAGGGTTTAAAGGCTATTAAAGTAACTCTCTTTGATTTTAACAAAGCTTGAGTTTATTTCGAGAAATGCAGGGCATAAAGAAAATTAAGGGACAATGGAAAGTTCATGACTTCTTGAAGCAGCTTCCCTTCTCTACTACCATTTTTATAAAAATCATATAAGTAGGAAGTATTAACTGTGGCAGAGGTAAAATAAATAATATTTTTTAACCAGCAACGAATGAAAAGAACGAGGAGGAAGAAAGATCGATGGATGATGATGTCATTAAAGGCCACCATCCTGCAAATTCAAGAATTAGAGCTAGGTTTTCTGTCGAGAAAAATGATCTCTGGATGTGAGCTCTGTTAATCCCATCAGGTATCTTCATTGTTGTTCATTAAAAATATTGTTTCTTTCCCTAATGTATTTATATCTTTTATCACAATTTTTTCTGAATAACATGCGCGCGCGATCAGTTGCTTCTATTATTGTTGTGCACATTAACAGCACGAATATTCAATGAATGAATGCGAAAGATATAAATACCTACGGAGTAAGGAAGTTTTATTGTGGTAAAAATACAATACTATTATAGTATAAAATGAAAAAGACGAGGAAGAATAAGAATCTGTTGGATGAGTAACAAATGCAGGAGGCCTTTATCCCGTATGAATTCAAAAGAAATAAATAGTTATTCTCCTCAGATCTTTTCATTTTCGTTGTTGTTAACTCATATTATATTTTACCTCTATCATCAATTCTTCCAGCAATTTTACCGACTGCTATCTTGTACTTCGCGATTTTTTTTCCTGGATGATGCTACACTTGCATGCACCAGATGAAATTGCTTCCAATTCATATTGTTGTTTTGTCTTTTTTAGATATTCAATGAATGAATGAAGATATAAATACGATTAGGAAGTTTTATTGTGAAAGAAATGCTTCACAATAATATTGGCAAACAACAACAATGAAAAAAAAGACGAGGAGGAAAAAGGAAGTCTGGTGGATGATGCCATCAGGCCTTCATTCAATTCAAAAATAGAGAATAGGTTATTCCTCCTCTTTCTTTTCATTTCTGTTATTAAATTATATATTATATTTACCTATCTATGGTACTTCCTTTAATTTGTATAATCTTATTGCTCGCAATTTTTTTTCCTGAATTGATGCTGCACTTGCGCGCACAGATAAAATTGCTTCTATTATTTTTAGTTTGTCTTTTAAATATTCTTTCAATTTTCTCATTTTTACTAACTGAGATACACGCAGTGATTAGTTGCAAAACTGATCAACGTTCATTCAGTAATTTTGGATCCTGACAGGGGCATATTTCCTTTCATACGATGAAATTAATTGCCTTGTACCAATACGAACTTCAGGCGTGGAAAGAATCTCATGTTCTAATTTCAGTATTGCAAATTACAAGCAGCATAATGTTGTAACATTTCAGGCATCCCAACTTCACAATTTTGCATTCAAATTTAAAATCATTGATCTCGATTATCTCCAGTTGCATATGGTTAGGCACTGATTTTATATCTATGGAAAATCCTGAAATAGCTTTCGCATTCCAAAATTTACGTCTTCAGACTTTGTTTCGAATTCTTCTAAGGCTTAATACAAGTTCTTGGTAAATACTAATGAGTAGGTATTATTTTATTATCGGCTCTAAAATATTCGTTGTGTAATGTTGCGGAAAAAAAGGTGCGTCCGATGTACCACGACTAGAAAGCCGTCATTGGCGAACGTTGCGGTTACGTTATTAATAAATTATGTATAATTAGAATTTACCGTATAACTAAATTTTGCAAAAACCATTTCTCATACGCTTTCAAATTTTATTCTAAAATTTGACACAGTCTGCAATTTTAACGTAATACGCCAGTGATGAGGTTTTTTAATTGGAGCTATGAACTCATGGTCCTCACGTCTGCGGATATCTTGTAGTTAATTACCATTATTTCTAGCTGAAAGATGATTTATACCTACGAATTTAGTAGTCAATATGCAGGAACGATTTGGTTAATCATAGAGATATCTCTCTGTTCATTCACCAATCTTCTATTCACCTCTTTCATGTACGGTTTAACGCAATAGTAAATGAACTGAAAAAAATCTGTTTGTTTTACTTTTAGATACTTGTGGCATTTGATATGTCATGTTCGGTGCTTGGTGGGCGGTCGCAAAACCAGTCCCACTATATAGACGCCTATGGGAGTGAACCGATCCCCAATAATTTAGCGATATTTCCTTTTTTTTTGGCGAAATGTCTTTGTAAAGTTTTCCTACCCAAGAGCATTATGTGAGAGATGCCAGTCTATTGCATAAAGTGTAAGAAAACATTTCTACTTTGTAGTTTTTTGTGTGTGTGTGTGTGACTTAAGTAGAATGAATTCCTTCTTGAGTGGTATCTTAAGTTGAGAAAATAATTTGATATTTATTGTTATGAAAAACCAAAGCTGAGTTCCAAAACACGTAGAAGAAAAACTCAGTTTCGCATAAATCAAAGTAAACACGAAATAATCTTTCAAACGATTGGTTTTATGCGGGCGGTGGAAGATTTCCTTAGGGATAGGTTAGGTTTAATAGCCATAAAAGGGCAATTTTGACTAAATACCACAATTCATCAGTCCTATTTCATTTATTATTATTTTGATTCATCGCATTCTCTTACACATGAATATACAGACGATCAACCCTTGACTTAAAATTTGGTCCAATATGTTTTATTAATAAACTATAAATTTGTTGTAGGCAAAATCTTAAAATTCTATCAACATAGCTCATTGTGTTCTTTTAGTTTCCTATTAAGTGCACGAACAATTAGTCCTCCCGTTCTGATTTCATCCAAAATTTGGTATATATATACAAAAATTTAAATTGCTATGAAATTTGATGATGTACACAATACATTTCATCAAGCTAAGTTTTTTGGAGCTTTTTTGAGTTGTCAGTGTTTACATACACAAGAAATGTAATTTAAAATGTTTTTTTTCAGACTTACAGGAGGTCAGAAAAACGTCATCAAGAAGATCTGGGTTGAATTTTCTTTCATTGCAATGTTTTCTGCATCTGTATGCAAAACAAATAAAAAAACAAAATCTACTAATTTGCTTTGAAACAATCACATGAATAAGTTTTTTGTAAATATTAAATTCTACAGGAACAGGAATTAGTAATACCAGTATTTTATCGATAATAATAACCGATATTTCATTCAAAGGAAGCAATAAGTATAAAGCCAAAACTGCGATTTAAAAGAAAAATTTTAATATCTGCAACTCAAACTATTTAATACATGTGATATATATATATATATATATATATATATATATATATATATTCGTTACTGGTCGGAAAATTGAGTATTTTCTTCTTCTTTGAAATTTCAGAAAATTGAGATTAGTTGAGAGTTGCTTGTTAATATGGACTGTCATGTATAGAATTTCTACGGGAAAAGAAAACCAGGGTAAGGATGACATGATGGCAGAGTCACGGATTCTGGATTGAGAGGGTTCTGGGGTTCGAAACTCGCTCCCACCGAAGATCCGAGTACGCTGGCTGGTCCACGTTAAATACGCCAGGGTAAAATATCCTTCAAATAGCCTGGCTGGAAGCTTGGAAAAGGGATACGAGCTCAGATGTCATCCTCGTTATCAAACCTCGGTTTAAAATTATGAGGCGTTTCCCAAATGTGTAACTTCGAAACTGGAAGTTAATTCAACTAAACTAAACTTAAAAGAAGTCGAAAGCAAGCTGAAATTTCTTTCTGCACTATATTGGGATGCACAATGTTGAAATGGGAAACCACCTCCGAACAATACACATTTTTAGACATCATTGTATCTGACCAGTGGCCTAGTGGACTCTCCATGATAAGTTGCCACTCTCTTTCGCGCTGTGTTGGCACACTTGCTTTCTTAATACACATTGTACCCATTGACGACACAGCACCCATTTATCGGATATATTATTTTAGTTTTCATCCCATTCATATTTAAATCGAATGCCTAGCTTTGAATTCTCATTGCATTCATTTCCTTCGGTCATCTTCCTTACATTTATCAGATTAACCCTTTGAGTACTGAATTATTTGAAGATTTTTATGCCCATGGGACGGATTTAATTTGTCGCTATATGGATTAATATGTAAAAGTAATACATTTTATTTGGAATATACTTATATTGGTGATATAAATATATTTTTGAAACAGCATTTTAGTTACGAAATATAAATATTTATATAGAACAAGAACCAACTTAAAGTCTAATAATTTTGTACCGTGTGGCATTTTTCAAAACATGTCGGTAAATGCAAAAGTACCTGGCATTATTTGCATTTCCAAGTGGTTTCTTTTCTTACTTTATGTTTATAACATACGCGACACCGTTTTGTAGGGTGTTTCTTTAATTCTGTTGCCGGAATATTCGCCGGAAAATGTGCCCAATTTTTCGCTTGCAAACGATGTGGCGCATCGCTACTTGTAGGACGCCCACGGATATTATAATTTGGCAGGACCACTTGCGCCAATAATTTTTCTTAAATTCAGATGACAAGTCAGACTCGTCCACCGTAACTTCGCCCAAGTAAGCAGATGACGAGTCTCACTCGTCAAATGTACCCAAAGGGTTGATTAGGTGAGAAACATCGTATAAATATTTTTAACTTTTAAAAAAGTTTACATTTTTACTTGCATTTAATATTTTCAACCTTATATTTTGAATTTTTTTTCCGATTCACATTGGATAAATCTCTTTCTTCTCTTAACTTCATTTTAGTTAATTGTCATAACTTTCTCAAAAACAAGAAAGTCATTATTGAAACAAATTTTTAACGCCAGAAATTCTGCTTCTTTTGCATATTCGTGGCACTGTTTGCTCGAAATTGATTTTTCTGCCGAAAATATCTACACAACACAGAAAGCAACACAAAGAGAATATGGTGATAAGATAGCACAAAGTTTAACCTTCCAGCGGGCGAGCGTATGCAAGAGATACTTGAATTGTGCATCGTATTACATATTTAAATCGTTCTTTTATAAATTTAACTGTAATTTTTATTTATAACATCTTTGTTTACTATTAAGCTAATAAATACAGATAACGTAAATAAAAGTTGTATTTTTTCAATTCCTACTATTAGTTCACACTCTCCCTATATTTATATATCTTGTTCAAATTTTGCAATCGATTTTAAACTAACTTCCCGATGTGAGCTGGAGACTTGAAACTTTAACATAGCTCAGAACTGGATGACAATGCAATATTAATTCGCTTTCTTGTCTGTCATTTCATATTTTGCATGACGCATGCGCAGTACGTTTTACATTATATCTCGAAAACTATTAACATTACAAACTCGGTTCTTAGATATATGGTTGGCCCATGGGATCAACGAAGCACCCCCATATTTTAGCCATATCTTTGCGCATGCGCAGTACGTTTTTCATTATATCTCGAAAACTATTAACATTACAGACTTGGTTCTTGGGTATATGGATGGCCCATGGGATCATCGGAGCACCCCCATATTTTAGCCATATCTTTGCGCATGCGCAGTACATTTTTCATTATATCTCGAATCGCCTAAGTAGGAATTGACATTAAAATTTTTTTTGTATTACTTGTTTTTGTAAAACAACACGATATATATGTAATAGGATGCACGATATGTCGTAAAATTTGCGCAAGCTGGCCCGCTGGAAGGTTAAAAAATTTTTCAAATGGAGCTAAATAGCATCATATGCTTTTAAAAAGAATTGGAGAAATGATTGTCAAGATTGAATGTGAGTTCACATTTTATCGTTCGACTTACAGAAATTAACCATAACCATCAAAGAGAAATTCTAGAACTCGGCATAGCAATCAATTTGAATGTACCAATCACGACTATTTCATATTGGGTAACAGAAATGACAGCATAAAATAACTCATATTTAAATATGTAATTGCCATTTGACGTTCTAGCTTAAGAGTTAGTAATGTAAAATTCTCCGAAAGATGAAGTGAAATTTATTTAATGTCAGAAATCTAGCATCATACATCCAATATTGAAATTACTTCCTTCTTACAGTCAAATAGGAAGTAATATCTCTCAAGTATTTCCTTCTCAAACCTAAATAGGAAATAGAATAAATTCTAAATCTGAGTTTCCCTTGAATGCGAAATCACTGTTGCAATACATAAACCGCTTCATTTTAGATATGTTTATTACGCGTTTATTGACCAAGATAATTTTAATGCATCTTGAAAAATTATTCGTCAAATTATTTCAGACGTTGCTTACAGTGTGAGTTTTGATTGAAAGGTTCAGTCTTAAAGCGAAGCGAGAAAACAGACCTCAAAGTTGATTAGCTGAATATAAAACAAGAGTGGGCACCTAAGGGCCGTACTCACCAAACTTGATTGATCCAGGATTTAATCGCGAATCAGCAAATCCGAGTATCAATGCTAACACTGGATCAAAGTCCTTCGGTATTCTCCATCTACGGATTAAGTGATCCATGGCTTAACTGGAAGAAAGATGTAAGCCACGTTTTGATTGGACAATGGACGAACTTCGCCGAAGTTTTTCGTTCCGCTTCAATCAATGGATGACAGAGATATAGGGGTCTATTCTGGTACTCCCGGTTGGGTTGGGAGTTGGGGTGGGTTCCGTTGTTAACGTGCGGAACCCAACCCAACCGAGGGTACCAGAATAGACCGCATAATATAAACATTATCTCTTGTATTTTGATCAACTAACGCCGTATTTTGATTCTGTCGTTTTATTATTGTTGTTGCAATAATTATGGATCGTAAAAGGGAGAATTTTACAGAAATTAAGGCCGAGGCTTTTCTCCTCTCCTTAGATAAATTCAAATCGGTAACTGAAATTAAAAAAAAGCAGATGCAACAACTAATAAAGACGAGGCAAGCGCCTAGTCGGAATTAACTGCCATGTTCAACATTTTTCCCGGAGTTGCAAAAAGAAATGCGAAGCAATTGATTATGTACTATAAAAATTTGAAAAGGAAGGGCAATAAAAATCAATCCAATTTCAAGACTGGATTCGTCTGTACCTTTATTTAAACGATAACGCGATAGAAAGGCTACATTGTTCATACAGTCCAAATCATTCGCTCTATCTGGATTCACAGATCTTTTCATTTCGATTATTTCTAAACTTTCAATATCGTCTAAATACGACAATCCATCGTCTGCCATGTTTGTTTTGATAGAAGGTAGAAGAGAAATGCGCATGCGTAAAACGAAAATCCACGGATTGTCACTGTTAATCCTCCGATTTCTGAGGATCAAAAACAGGGTGTTAAAATAGCCGGTGATCTCGGATTTTCATATGTTCAAGGGATTAACACTGATTCGAGGTTTAATCCGAGTGTTAGAGAGTTGGTGAATAAGGGCCTTGGTGTTCTTGCTGCCTGGTGAATGCAAACTGCGCTATGGACTTCAATCATTATTAAGTAGGCCATTCACCGCTCTTCCAAAATGGAATATTTGGAACACGGGAAAGAAACACCTATCGTCAAGGTCGAAAACCTATCAAATATGGAGCAAATGATTCAAAATGGTGGAATTCAAAAGAACTTAAACTCCAAAACTCAATCCACCGATTCCAATTTGAGAATTCGATGCGAGGGTAGCGGTAAAACAAAAGATCTGCCTACATTGACACCTCGCGTCGAATTATTAAGCAGGCCATTCACCGCTCTTCCAAAATGGAATATATGGAACACGGGAAAGAAAAACCTATCATCAAGGTCGAAAATCGGTGGAATTCAAAAGAACTTAAACTCCAAAACTCAATCCACCGATTCCTATTTGAGACCTCGATGCGAGGGTAGCGGCAAAACAAAGGATCTGCCTACATTGGCACCTCGCGTCAAGGCTAGAAATGAAACACGAAATCCGCCGGGTGGAGGAAGATGAGTCTGGGTGTCAGGAATTCTGCGACTTTAAACCTTGTCTCGGAACAAACTTTGGAATATCCATGAATGCTTTGCCTAATTTTTCGACTAAACTGGTGAAAAAAAAATTCGACGGGAGGCTGTCTTTCCGAAACGGTCGTTGGGATTAAGGGACGTAGACTTAATTACCTTACTCAACTGTGACTAAAGTGACTCTATGTGACTATTAACTCTATAGTCTATAGTGACTATTAGTCTATTGTACTATGTGACTATCTATGTAAAATTCTTCGCAATTTTCACCAACTTTGCAACTCTACTATGACTAAACCGTAATTTCAAATTCTAAAATTATTTTTGCAATCTTTAATGTTCACCTTTCTCTGTTAAATGAAACTAAAACCAACTCTCTATGTTATTTGGTTGCGGAGCTATCAGCGTTTAACTTTAGGACAAAATTCGACGTCATTCAACGATTCTTGAGTAATATTTCGCGTGAACTTCAGATTGCCTTAGTCTGCGTGCGCGCTCATCGGTCGCTGAGACGCCATCAAAATTTTTAGTGATTTCAACCAACTTTGCAGCTCCACTGTGACTAAACCGTAATTACGAAATCTAAAATTATTTTTGCAATCTTCAATGCCCACCTTTGTCTGTTAAATGAAACTAAAATCAACTCTCTAAGTTATTTGGTTCCGGAGCTATAAGCGTTTAAAAATACCACGAAAAGCGTCACAATTTTTTTTCCTTTCCCGACACTCTATATTAGACCACTACGGAGAGACGTAAGTCTACGTCAAAACCAGTTTTAGGACAAATGGCATAGCTATTCTTCTCGTGAATGCCCAGTTTACACAGAAAACATGCCATTTCAGTACTCCCATGTGCGTTGGTGCAAAATGGGCAAAACATGGACTTGCTTCACTTCAACTCGGAATCCCCCGATTAACCTACAACTTTGAACTGAAGTAACTTTTGGGTCATTGCAGATGGTACTACAAACATCGTTTTCTTATTGAAAGAGTAGGTGGAAAGAAATTTAATTGATGGTACTTTTCCGTTAGCCGGGCGCAAGCGAAAAATCGCCAAATAATGTAGAATTCCGCCAAATTTCTTACAACCATTCTCTTGGCGACTTGGCTCGCGTTTGGTTTACAATTAGCGACATTTGCGCCCGGCTTACGGAAAATCGCTTCGCTTGG
>BGPR01032492.1:0-17478 GCA_013235015.1 Araneus ventricosus | reverse complement strand
GATGAATAAACCAATTTTTCAGAAACTTTTAGCTGAAAAGGACATTCGGTATTAAGCACACATTCATTCATTGTCTAATCCAAACTGTATGACTCAAACTTATTTAATTCAAACTATCTAAACTCAAAAAAATTCGCTGTTTTCGACTTCAAACCAATTCAAGAATCTCGGCGTCAGGGTTGAGATTCGTAAACAAACTGATCGTTGCCAACGGGGAGAAAGAAATAAAGATTCTTTTGCGCCACGCTTAAGCGTTTTATATAATATAGATGAGTCAATCTGTTTTGTATTTGATTATATCTCTGAAATCTTAAGAATAATTTATCCATGATTGTTTAAGAAAATATATGTATAAATACGAGCAAACGCTTTTGAACTGAACAGAAATACGGAAAAAGACGTTTGAGCAGCTCGGAGGGTTAAAATATCGTATGTAATTCGATTTTTTTTCTTTGCTTAGTTCGAAGTCAGACTGAAAATTGTAATTTTTATTTATACATTTCTGAATTGTTTTCCTTAATTAAATAAGTTCAAACTTTGTGTGCTTAGTGATCATTAAAAAATATTTTTTTTAAGGTTTTAAATTCACTCGAGAACTTAACTGTTCTACATTGTATCGCATCAAAAAAGTATTTAAAAAGTTCTCAATTTTTAAATTTTTTAAGTATTATGTTAGTAAGTTTATTAAAATTATTTTTTTAAATTATTAAAATTTATAACAATAAATATTATTAATTTAATTCTTAAAATTCCATATTGCTTATTTATTCACTATGTATTATTTCTTAAAGCTTAAATATATCGGGGTTAAACAAAATTGTTTCCGATTGGGCACCTCATCTGCTCAGGCCGGCCCCGAGTTAAAAGCCTTCGAAAATTCGGTGTAAATAACATCAAGTTGTGAGCCAATTTGAAATGAAGAAATAATCTTATTTGTCAAGCAGACTAAATTAGTGGCAGTTGAACGTTTAGGAATAAAACCGTGTTGAGATGAAGAAATTAGGTTCTTAACGTGGTGGAAAAGCATTTTATGGATTATCTCTACGATCCGGGCTGGAGAGAGAATTTGGTTGCCTCAAAGCCCGGGGCTAATTTTTTCGTTCACAGAAAAAGAATGGAATCGTCCTTTCCTTCAGCACAATGCCAGAAAGGGGGACGCCGCTGCGCGGTCATTTGTCAAAAATGAAGGGGCAGCCATTGATGGTCATTTGCGGTTAGAACTGTCGGTACTGGACAAAGTCTTGAGAGTGAAACCAGGGTTCATACACATTTCCTTAAAAGAAAATCAAGGACTTTTAAGGATTAAAAAAACCAAAAAATAAGGACCTCTAAATTGAATAAACTTAACGAATTGTCGCACGCATTTTCAAATAAAATGTCTCATTTTTGCAAATTCAACCTATTAGATGATAAAGTATAATATAAAACATAGAAGATACATTACAAATTTAACACGACAAAAACTCTTAAAAATACGAGTTAATAAATTGATGAAAAAAAAACCCCCATGAAACTGGTAATCAAATATCTTTTAATTCCAAACTGTTTTCATTCAATTTTACATCCAAGGTGTTTATTTTAATTTTTTTTTCAGTAATTGTTTTTCTTAGTTCATGCGATTGAATAAATGTCCTTATTATGAATTTATGTCCTTTGACTTTCCAGCCTCATTAGCTAAATCATTTGCTTCCCCATTTGTTTGGAACATTTTCTTTTGTTTTAAAAAATCTATTTCTTCCCAGAGCTTTTTGTTTCAGTAGTTTTGTTTCAGCCTTTTCTTTGAATTTTTCACTTTCTAAATACTGCAAGTATTTCGCTCTAGCTGAGGTGGCAAAAAGTAAGGACTTTCAAGGACTTTTTAAAAATGGACCATAAAAATAAGGATTTGTAAGGACTTTTAAGGACTAAATGTAAAAGTAAGGACTTGTAAGGACGCGTGCGAACCCTGGAAACAGGGATTGTATTTCTCTGGTCCTGGAATGAAATGCTTTTCGGGCTACTGATAAAAATCTCTATATGCTTTCAAAGGAGGTTCTGAATCATTTTTTACCCAGTCATAAAAATTTCCGTAGGTTTTCGCACGGTCTGTGCTTCTAACACTCGGCTTATTTTGAAAAGAAAGCGAATCCATAAACTTCGACCCAGGGCCGGCCCGAACAAAGGCGGGGCCTGGAGCAAAGTTGATTTGCGGGGCCTTGAAACTGATTTCGTAAAACAAAATATTTTATTGCATTAGGATTGTTTTCACGGATGCCATACGGTTTAATTTCAGTTTCGCGATTTTGATTTTTCAATAACTGTTAATTATATATTTCGTCAGTTTGTTGGACATTTTCGGTTTTTAAAAATTCTGCGAGGGAGTTCCTCCTGTTTTCAGCAGTTTTCTTTCTTTTTCTATGTTTTTCTTAAATTTATCAGATCCACACATGTGTTTCCTTCCGGCATCTCTGTCTCTAGTCGTATTCCGAAATTGTCCAAAAATAATATAAAAAAAGTAAGATTAATTTTTTAAGTAGTATGATTTCAACAAACAACAATGAAATATACAGTGGAATCTCCCTATAACGAAATCGCTTGGTTCCAGTTGAAAAATTCGCTATAGAGAAAATCTCGTTATACGGAGATTAGAGATTTTTGCAGTTATTTAAGTAAATGTTACAAACCTTTTAGTATGTTTATGCGATAAGTTCAAAAATATTTAATTATGACTTTCAATTAAAAAAATATTTATTATAAATTTGTTAAAATTATACTAATTTTTATTGTTTAAACAAAATGCTCAAAAGTGAAGACAATTCACCAATTTAGAGAATAATTTGTACTAGTACGGATAAACATAAAATGCGTATTGTCACATCCATTTGCTGTTTCCATCCCCACTCCACCCCTATTCTTGGAATCTTGACCCGTAGAAATGTTGCTCCCTCTGTAGAAACCCAGGTCCCCACAACTGTATTACCCTTCAAATAGCATTCTATTGTTATGATTGTATGACATTTGCGTACGTTACGTTTCCGTACAACTCATTAAGGCGCAATAAATCTTCTGTAGGTCATCCCACAAGAGGGGTTAGTGTAGGTTTGCTAGAATTCTATCTCTTAGCAAGTATGTTTGGCGAGCGGACCCAAAAAAGAGAAAGTTTCTCGGGACTTCATAAGAGATAGATGTTTAAAAGTCTCTTAAATATTCCTGAGAGAACTTATATAAATTATTTAACATATTAATGAAATACGATCGGACAGTCTAAAGGTATAGAAATTCTTAATTTATATAGTTTTCTCCTAAATTTTTATGAAAATATAAAGGAAAAACTAAATCATTTAAAATCATGTAAGTGAATGTGAATAAAAGATTAAAACAAAAAAATAAAACCTTCATATTTTTCATAAAAAATATGCTTTTTAATATTAGTTATTTATATTTTTATATAATATTAGCCGCTTTTGGCGACCCACTGGTTAGACCATCATTTTAATAACATTCATTTCGTCTATAAATTAACTAGGATTTAATTATAAACTCATATAATTTTTGGAAAGCTGTAAGCGCTAACATCTCTATTAGTGTGTTTATTGGCGCTCTACATGTCAGATTGTCAAACTTAGAGCTATCAATTTTCACACAGATATACTCTGAAAGGAGGGAAGATGCACCACAGAGAGGCATTTTAAAATATTATTAAATATAAAATATGTTATTTCAAATAATCAAGAATAAAATACTTAAAAATCAAACTAAATACTAAAACAAAGTAAAAAAAAACTAAAAAAATGCAGTTTATTCTATTTTTAATTACTGTAATTTTGATTTATCGAGCATAAATAAAAATAGTATTTACTTTGCATTCTGAAGTCTTAACTTCTTTCACTTCCTCGAACTGAATGAATTATTTTACATATTTTTTTAATTCATTAAAATTTTTGGTTTGTATCTTTTACTGCCAGCAATATATTTCGTTTACCATTCAATGATGCATCTAGAATAAGATTAAGCTTTAACTTATCTAATATCTCCCACAGATTTTCATTGCAGCAACTGATCAATTGCGTGAAATATTTATGTTTCTCTCACTTGTCACTCATTTTCTACCATTTAATAAGTCGCAGTTGTTATAATTCGGGTTTCTTTTCTTTTGAACATATCGAGTAAGACAAAATGAGAAAAAGAAAAACTTATTTTTTTCAAAATTCAACATTTGGAAAAATTTTGGCATCTTACTTAAATGATTTTCTTAAAATAATTGTCTTGATATTGTTTTGGGGAAATATAGTTTCTTTTTCAAGACATTTTATTTAGTATTTTCGCCAATAATAATTCAAACAAAAAAAATAATTTCTTTCGTTCAATATTTACTTCGACTACAATATTATACAAATATACTTAATATTAAAATATTTCTTAAAAAAAATATCTTTATCAACATCTTTATTTAAAAAAAAAAGACGTTGAAAAACCTAAAACATTTTCGCATAAATTTTAATTTCCATTAAATTTATATTTTTCCGTCCTATATAAATAGCATGTTTTTATATAACATAGTTACGTTTCTAGTCACCCGTAAAATTTTGATGCTAAAAAGGCAGAACAACGCCTTGCATTCTGCTAGTATTATGTACGAGAAGAAATATCATCCCATAATTTTCGAATGTCAAATTTCGCCAAATGTCACGATTGAAGATAATGTTTAAAGTGTTGCAACCACTGCAGAAACGTGTTCTTATCAGTTGCAAAAACGTCTGTCAAAAGAGCGTTAATGGACAGCTTTATGACTTGTACGGAAACGTATATGTACGGAAAAGTCACTATACCATTGTTATGTGTTACCGCTGGAATGAACAATGCGAGTGGTTCCAGAAACAGGCACATGTGAGCGATTTGTTTGCACAGAAATTAGCAACTTTCTTCAAAAATGACAAAAATCGGAAAGATAAAGGTCTGAAAAAATTCCGTTATAGGGAGACAACCACTTCGTTATATGGAGAATATTTTGAATGTTATTTAACATTCCGATTAAAAATTTCGTTATAGGGAGAAATTCGCTGTAGGGAGACTTCGTTGTAGGGAGACTCCACTGTATTATTTAGTAATTTTCAGTAACATATTATATTAAGCATTTGTCTTCTCTTTAAATACCAATATTTTATTTATTTCCCCACCAAACGTACGATGTGCTATCATCCGTTACAACCCAAGCATAATGAAACACATTGTTTTTTCTTTTCTTACTCTGTTTTGGCTATGTAAGTGAGATTCAAAACCCCCCAACCTTGCCTTTGACCGGTTGACGTGAAATGTGCCCATATCGCGGGTTTATATTCAAATGCAAGGATTAAAATAAAAAATTAGAATTCATTTTTAATTTGCAAAATCAGTAGCTGCGCGGGGCCTTCAGAAAACGCGGGGCCTAGTGCGGCCGCACCGTTTGCACCGCCCTCCGGCCGACCCTGCTTCGACCGGTTATCATTCATTTGTGCAATTGACAGACAATTCTGGTAAGTAGATCTTATCAGTAGACACACTTATAGAGCTGACAAATATACTAAAGACTATGAAACCAGCGGGAGTGTTCTCCCCTAAACTTTCTCGTATACTTCCCCAAAAAGATGCCGTTTCCCCTTCCCCCGCGTGGATAAAAAAATTCGATCCTATTGTTACCTAGAATCCAATGACTATCAGAAGGTTTTTCATTATAGCGACTGAAAAATATCTAGACAAAGAATAAAATTCGAAGAGATGCGTAACGATTTTCCTCTCTTACCGGCTCAAGGACGAACTGACGTAATTCGCTACTCCGTAATGAAATTCCTCTCCGTTGTTTCAGTACGCATGCGCGTGGAGATGATGGATTCTCTTCAAAAGTAAATTATACGGACCGACAGACAGTCAACTATTTGACGGATTTGGCCCAAAATTTTATACGGACCTACATTCATGATGATAAAACTGTGCACCAAATTTTATTCATCTAGCTATTTAAGTTTTTGAGTTATAGTGTTCGCATGACCTCGGACAGACAGAGAGACAGACAGACTTCCCTTTGACGGATTTTGTGCAAAATTTGATAGACACCTACAAATTATGTGTCAAGTTCACATACCAAATTTCATCTCAGTAGCTCTAATAGTTTTCGAGTTATCGTGTTCAGACAGACATAATTCCAAAATTGTGTTTTTCGGACTCAGGGAGGTCTAAAACGTGGAGATTCGTCAAAATCTCGAGTTGTAATTTTTTGACGATTACAATACTTTCTCTTTGTGTACTTCGTATAAGAGAAAGTAAAAAGCAACAAGTCCGTCAGGGGAGAAGGTGGTTGCTTCTATCACTCAGAAAATTTCTTTCAACTTCTGACATTTTACAAAGAAACGGAATCGTTTATCTCGGGAGCTCCTATGAGAATTATGAACACATAAGCAATGCTTCTGAAACAGCCTTTCTTTATCATGTTGGCAGTCAGTCTCTTTCGGCAAACAATCGTTAATCATCAATATCTCAAAGATACGTCATCTTATTTTTGCACAACACTAAATGAGTGTTTACCAAGAATATGAGATAATTACCCACAAGACAAGTTTTTATAGATATCAATAAGAGGAAAAATGCGGTGTTTATGTTGAAAAAGTAAAGGAAAGAATGAATTATAAACAAAAAGAGTCGTAACCTTCTTTTTCGAATATCGATAGGCTATTCAGGTTTATAGAAGTATGCACTCCCCCAACATCTTAATTAAGGTTGTATTGTTATTGAAATAAATTTTATTTTATTTTTTCAAATATTTCATGAAAAGAAACGCACTTATAGCTCATTAAAGAATCGAAAAATTCGATTAATTAGAAAAAATATATTTAAAAAAATAATATCTTCAAACTACAAGCTTATTTTTAAATATTAAGAAAAGAGAAGGCAGCTGTTTTTGTTCTTATTTGTCTTGAAAAACGATTAAGCCATGTATTATACGAACTTTGTGACAAATTAACCTCATTTGTGTATATGTGAGGTACAGTTAAATATGGCTAGCAAAACTGTAAACACCGTTGTTGAAAAGGTTTGAAACTTCATTATTAAAATTTATTATTTTTGTAACGAAACATATTGATAGTTTAATATTTAAAAATAAATCTCTAATTTTAAAATGCCGTGCGTCAGTATACAGTGACTCACATTTGTTTTTGGACACTTGTGTTTTTGAAACTTACTTTTAAAAAACATAATCTAAATATTAAATGATTTACTTCAAAATTTTTTCATATAAACTTTCTTTTGTCTATAATAAAACCTACATATTGTAATGAAAATAAATTCAATACCTTTTTTCTGAAAAAATTAATTTACCAAGAAAGTGTTAAAAACAATCTCACATAAGTGATTGGACACTTGAAAGCTTTACTCAATTTTTTTGACAGACGATATTATTTTTTATATTTTTATTATAAATGGAAATACAGTCGACGCTCATTATAACGACCGCACATTATAAAGACCAGTGATAGAAACCCCAACTGTTTCTCCCCATGCACTATGTTATTTTACTTCCGGTATAACGACCGTCTAGTGTCGTCTAATCCCAATACAACGTCCGAATTCAACAGACACTCTTCCCGGCATTTTTCCATAAAGAACATATTTCTAAACGTGTAACTTGAAATGACCTTGATTATTGCATTGCCAAGCTTCGTAGATGTAGAGTCTTCAGTGTTACAGTTCAACTTTGACAGGAGGGGGTGGGAGGAATTACCACTCACCACAGCGCGGAAATTAGAATAATTCCTTAGGAGAGGTTATGAAGGAGGGTTGACATCGTAAGTTGGCGTTTGAGTCGCGTGGTTTCCGAAGCTTCGATTCTCCAAATAATAGATATACTAAACAAAAATTAAAATTAACAAAGAAAGGAAAGTATAGATAAGAAACAGCAGATTTAAACAAAAACGATGACAATACATCTTTAAGCTTACTAACGCAACAGCCTCAAGTGATTGCATCAACAGAAGTTTAAAACGATAATATTTAAAACGCATAAAAATTAATTTAGAAAGTAAAAAATGCTCAAAACGGAAGAAATGAATGAGAAATCGAATGGCGAACTTTATCGAAGACCACTCGCCATAAAGATTCCAAATTAGACAAGATTTTCTGTCAAGGGTAAGATTATAAATCAAAAGTATACCCTTTGTGGCCTGAATCCTGTCCAATATCAATATGAGAAACATTCTGAAATATCAAAATGCAAAATCCTTAATGAATAATCAAAAGATACTAGAGAGTGTGTTAAATAGTGTGTGTGATACTAGAGAGTAGTTAGAGTTAGTGTGCGATTCTCCAAAATAGAGGGGAGTCTTGCTGTCAGCGCAGGAATCAGCGCCGAAATTCTGCTTCCAGGGATGGGAGGGTTGGAGGAAAAGTAACCTTCTCTCCTACCCGAAAGTCGACAGGTTCAAGGTCATACGCCTAGGATTACTTATTACCCTATGAGTACGGTCTGGCAACTTGTCATGCTGAGGGGAGGGGCGAAACGAGCACTTGGGCTTGTTTCTTTACGGTGAAATGCAAACCGCAGTTACATCTTCGCAATTGAAAGAGATGGCAGCTTCAAACACACGCAATGCGATATCTCTAGAGGCCAAAACAAAAATCTTAAAAGAGGTAGATAAAAAAAGTGATGAAAAAAATGTGAAATTGCAAGGATGTTCCACTATAGCGACCATTCGTTGTAAAGACCTTTTGCTGTGGGACGCAGAGGGTCGTTATAACGAGCGTCGACTGCATATGCCAAATATTATCGTCTGCACTTTGAAATTACTGCTACTTCATGTAAATTTGTTTATATTTGTATATTTGAAGTGAGCATGGCCGGGCGCTACAAAGTTACAACAAATTCTATTAGGAATTTAATCATAGAACATTTTAAAGATGATAAAAGCATGAGAACTATCGGAAAACTTGTTAAAGTAAGTCGTTCAACTGTGTTTGCTATTACAAAACGATGGATACTACGCGGGACTGTTGAAAATGCATTGAAATCAGGAGCTCCTATCAAGCTAACTGCCAGGAATCGAAGTTTCATCATGCATAAAATCAAGAAAAATCCAAAACTTAGTGCAGTGAAACTTGCAACAGAATTAGAAAAAAGATTTGCAATAAAAGTAAACCCTGAAACTGTTAGACGAGTTATCATATCATATGGGTATAACAGTAGAGTTGCCAAAAGAACATTTTTCGTTAATGAAAGAACAAGAACGCTAAGTCTGGATTTTGCAAAATCCATGATAGGCAAAGATACACTATATGCCCAAAAGTATCCGGACACTTGCAGATTTTCACATATTTTAGAATTTCTCCGGAATGGTTTAACTGACTGCCTTTAAACTTTCAACATGTAAAGAATAGACAATAACTCACATTTTACATGGAAGATTCGGTCTTGAGGGAAATTAGGGGACCAGCTACAAACTGATGAAGACAAAAAAGTTTTTGTCCCACCCCGCTTCACAAAATACTGATAACAAGATGAAACTTTTAGAAATGGTAATGTTTAATGTGCATAATATTTATAGGAATTTTTGTAAACTCAGCACAAATATTTCGGAAGATATAAAGGTTTTCTTAAAAAATCTTAAATTTTCCTACCTGTTTTTTGCTTATAACATGCAGAGTTTTCTGTTATATTATACGAAACTTACAGAAAAGATCACAATATGTTAGGGAAGCATTTTGTAAAAATTTGGAAAAGAATTTTTTAATATTGCAGGAATTATGAGCATTTTTAGTAAATAATGTTTTATTGCGCATGCGCGAAACATAGTGTAATTTTTCTTTCACAACTTTAAAGCCAGATATATAGGGCAACTTATACAAAAACATTCAGTTCAATATCCTTAGTATTCAGAAAGATATCGGCATTACAACGAGCAGAATTTTAGCTCCTGTCGATGAGAAGCTAAAAGGTGAGGGGTTGTACACAAATTGATATTTTTTAAACTTATATCTTTAAATAGTTATATTGAAATGTATAGTGATTAGAATTTGCTGAATACCCATGAAAACTTATCAATGACGTGCATAACTTAAATTCCAGCTAATTAGGCACTATAAATAACAAAAATTTTATTACTTTAATTATATTATTTACATGAATATTAACAAGTTACATATTACAATTTTACGGTCAAACGATATTTTTAAATATATTTTTTTATGGCGAAACGATATTTTATCTAATTAATTTCTTTTCTTAAACTATTTTAATAATTCTACATATATATTTTTTATTCGTTACGAATGTTAGATGCGTTCATGGGTATTCAGCAAATTCCAACCACTATACAATTCAATATAAATATTTAAAAATATAAGTTTAAAAAATATCAATTTGTGTACAACCCCTCACCTTTTAGCTTCTCTTCGACAGGAGCTAAAATTCTGCTCGTTGTAATGCCGATATCCTTCTGAATACTAAGGATATTGAACTGAATGTTTTTGTATAAGTTGCCCTATATATCTAGCTTTAAAGTTGTGAAAGAAAAAATACACTATGTTTCGCGCATGCGCAATAAAACATTATTTACTAAAAAGGCTCATAATTCCTGCAATATTCAAAAATTCTTTTCCAAATTTTTACAAAATGCTTCCCTAACATATTGTGATCTTTTCTGTAAGTTGCGTATAATATAACAGAAAACTCTGCATGTTATAAGCAAAAAACAGGTAGGAAAATTTAAGATTTTTTAAGAAAACCTTTATATCTTCCGAAATATTTGTGCTGAGTTTACAAAAAATTCCTATAAATATTATGCACATTAAACATTACCATTTCTGAAAGTTTCATCTTGTTATCAGTATTTTGTGAAGCGGGATGGGACAAAAACCTTTTTGTCTTCATCAGTTTGTAGCTGGTCCCCTAATTTCCCTCAAGACCGAATCTTCCATGTAAAATGTGAGTTATTGTCTTTTCGTTACATGTCCAAAGTTCAAAGGCAGTCAGTTAAACCATTCCGGAGAAAATCTAAAAAATGTGAAAATCTGCGAGTGTCCGAATACTTTTGGGCATATAGTGTATATCGTTATGGGAAAGCGTCATATTTGTGGATGAATCACAATTTAACATATTTTTGCCTGCTGGGTGAATAACTGTGTGGAGAAAACCCAACGAAGAGCTCAATCCGAAAAATCCATTGCCAACTGTCAAACATGGAGGTGAAGATATAATGGTTTGGGGATGTTTTGCTGCTTCTGGTATGGGAAATTTAGTTTTCATTGAAAATAATATGGATCAATATAAGTAGTATATAAATATCCTGAAAGGAAACTTGAAAATATCTGCCCAAAAACTTAGAATTCAAAACGCATTCAAGTTGTATCAAGATAATGATCCCAAACATACAGCCCTAAATGTTCGCTTATAGCTGCTGTAGAACTGTCCCAAAGTTATCAAGACTCCACCATATTCTCCAGATTTAAATCCAATTGAAAATGTGTGGTATGAACTTGAGAAAAGAACAAGAAAACGTGATATTTCTTCGAAAGAACAACTTAAAGCAGTATTAACAGAGGAATGGAACAAAATCGAACCTTCTTGCGCAAAAAAACTAGTTGAATCCATGCCAAAACGTATTAAAAGTGTAATTTCAGCTAAAGGATACCCAACAAACTATTCAAATGTTTGATTATTTGCATATTTTTGTTTACATTTGTTGAATGTTCAAAGTGTCCAATTACTTATGCGAGATTGTTTTTAACACTTTCTCGGTAAATTAATTTTTTCGAAAAAAAGGTATTGAATATATTTTCATTACAATATGTAGGTTTTATTACAGACAAAAGAAAGTTTATGTGAAAAAAATCGTGAAGTAAATCGTTTAGTATTTAGATGATGTTTTGTAAAAGTAAGTTTAAAAAACACAAGTGTTCACAAACAAATGTGAGCCACTGTAAAAGGTTAAAGACCGTAATCTCTCTCTCCCCCTTCCCCCCCCCTGCGAATTTCCACTTCTGAGAAGCTAATGAAGCAAAGATAACACAAAGAGAATCTCCGTGCAATTATGGAGTCTTAAAAAAATATCTCGTGTTTTGCAGTTAAAACACAATTAAAAAAAAAAAAAAAAAACGCGTTCCTGGTGAGAAAAATTATTACTATCTATAGCTCAAATGTTCTTCATTTTATTCATATAGAGCGAAAAAATCTTGCTGAGACTAAGAGATACTCTTGCGCATATCCGACAGAGTATCAAATTATCAGTTAACAAGCCAAAATTAATATCTTCTAATTAATTTCATAATTAGTATATACTAAATTCAATATGGCACTTTCAGCAAAAATTAAAACTAGCATAACATAAGGAAATTTTTTTAAAATCAGACGTATCTCAATCGGTTTCCAATTTTATAATCATTGAAGCAATAATTGTTGTTTGCTTTTTATTCGTCGAATTGAGCGGACTGTATTGATTATTTAAATATATAGTTTATTTACAATATATACAGGATGTTCCAATATATACAGATTTGATTTTGGTAGACGTTGCCTGTTGGCAAGTTGAGTATGCTCATGCAAGAGCTACAATTGAACATGGTGACTGCGATGTCACACATGAACTAAATGCGTTTCTCGTTGAATACGTATAAACTGATGTTACACATTATCCATGCGTTACGCATGTGGTAGAGTAGATATGAAACATGATGTGATAATACATGGGCGAGCTGCGATGCTCATACCACATGCATACATGAAAAACCAAACAACTTCTACTGATTCCGACAGAGATGCAATATGGCGGATGGCGGCGCCCAAGGGTTGCAATAAGTTATGAAAGGAGCCAAACTAGTAGTTGGCGCGAACAATTGTTTTTTAATTAAATTTAAATATATCTCAAATTTAACTTGATTTCAATACCTTATTCAGAAGTCTTGTTTGCAGATTTTAACTTACGTTTTTCAGCAGTTGATTTTAACACTAATTAATGGTCACCGTATTTCCCTAAAATGTACAAATCATGAAAAGTTGAGGAAAACAGTAATCGACAATTTTATGGAATCTAAATTATTTTCTTTGGTAAAATTCGCTTGTAGCAATACAAACAAAAACAATAAATGAGTAAGTAAATAAATTTACTTTTCAAAAAAAAAAAAAAAAGAGTTGGCCTGAAAGATTTCGAATCGAAAAAATGTGTGAATTGATCAGTGTCAATAAAAGAATTTAAAAAGGGCGGGGTGGGAGAGTTTTCTTAAATTTTTATTATCTTTTGCATAAAGCAAGTTAACAATTTCGTTATATAAATCATAATGAAATGTATAAAAAATATAAACTGGATTTATTTTCGTCTTCTTCTGGTAAATATAATTTCATCTAGTAAGTAACTGTCCTTTCTTCCTTCTTTTGCTACGCTGCGAGGGAATGATTTGACAAAACCGCATATCACTCACTGTCAAAAGGCCCGGCCCCCCCCCCTCCGCTGAGATAATCTGCCCAGGTGGCCTCGGGAACTTCTTTATGCCCCTAAAATACTTCCAACCGCCGCAAAACGCCCGACCCCGTTCTGAGCCGACGCGGGCGCATTGGGACCCCGTACGGCTCAGAAGGTTATACTTTCAAAACTCTTAGACATGGGATTTAAAACAGCAGTGGGTCGATAATTTTTGCAATCCTGTGCATCACCTTTTTTAAAAACAGGCATAATTCTTAATACTTCCAGACATGAGGAAATACGTTTGATCTCAACGACAGGTTAAACAAAATAAGAAGGGAATAAATGAAAAACTCTGCGCATCCCTTAATGATAAAAGAAGGAATGTTATCCACACCAACAGTTAGAGAAGATTTGAATTCCCTGACCGCCAAAACCACATCATCATAAGTAACGCTGTTGATTTTAACCAAATAACCGACACAGTTGCTCTTGAAGTCATCCTTTATATCATAGTTTGTGCTAGGTTTGAATACAGATTTAAAATAGCCAGCAAAAGCATTTGCAATATCACCACCATTCTCATAACACACGCTATTATAGACCCTTTATTCATTAACACACGTTATTATAGACCCGTTATTCATTAACACTCGTTATTATAGACCCGTTATCCATTAACACTCGTTATTATAGACCCGCTATTCATTAACACTCGTTATTATAGACCCGTTATTCATTAACACTCGTTATTATTACACGCCTTCGGACCCTGGCTTTCCTTTTCAACAATCTTCCAGTTTCAATTGAGTACCAGAAGGGAAATCTTCAAGTAACATTTTGTCTCAAAGGAACAGTAGGGTGGATCACTCTTCTATGGAGAAAAAAAAAATTATTATTAATCAAAACCTACTATGCGGAAAAGATGTTCTATGGTACGGAAATTAAAAGAAAAATAATAAAAAAATTTAAATTCTAAATTTAATACTACCGAAAGGGGGTTGAATTTTCAAAAAAAAAAAAAAAAAAATGTAGAAAAATACTTAATTTTGATTATTGATTATACGATTTTAGATTCGAAATAATTGTTTTTTCTGCAATATAAATAACCAAAAGTGATGATTAATGAGTAGTGGGTACTAAGTAGTGAGTAGTAAAATGTACATTGCAACATTTTGCGAGTCAGCTCCCTCTCCCCACACCGTCAAATACAGTCCGGTTAAACAACTAGAGCAGTAGGCAATGACTTTGCGTGCTTTCAGAATTCTTCGAAGGGCTAATTCCCTTATGTGATTTCTGTCGTCAGCTAGCATTTAATATCGGGATATTTTCTGGATGGCCAACAAATCAGTTTCTTTTAATAAGAGGGTCTATGACATCCTTCAAATCATTCGAAAAATAACGCGATAGAACGATTGATTGATGCAAATGCTGTGCCTCATAGATTAAATATGGTTTTGTTTTGATCTTGAACCACATAGGCACATAGACTTTTGCGATGAATGTCGTTAATGTCAATAAAGCCTCGGATGAATTTTCGTGAGCTACATTGAACCTGAGAATTCTGTTCGCGATTCTAAGCCACCTTGAGTGGCAAGCTTTTCCAGGATTTATCTTCGACAGACTTTCTCTGCAATGTCAGCAGTTTATGACTTCACAAATTTCCATTAAGTATAGTTGATCAGAACTTAAGTCTTTATTGTTTGTCACTTCACATAGCGTGTATTCTATTGGCGTGGATGAAACTACAGATAGCTTCTCGCATCCGACCAACGATTTTCTTATTTCGCCAGTCAGGCTTCTGGGTCCAATTGTGGTTCTATCCACGTGCGCGAAAAGATGACGTATTGGAAGCTCGTTGGCGTGTAACTGGCACACAAGCCATTGTAGTGGACGATTCAGGATGAGTTCCATATTACGTATAATACCTCCTTTGACACCTGTGTTGACAGATGTTCCGTCGCAACCAACTTTGTTACATCTATGTCATTGTCAACGCATGACAAAAAAACTATATATGTTATTTCCAATAATTTGCGCTCTCCCGAAATTTACAGACACGTGGCCGATGTACTCAGAGCCAAGTTCTTTTACCAAGCTTATGTGTTCTTCTATTATGACTTTTCTTCTGTTGTCTTCCATTGATAGAGTCCTGTCTTTTCGCCCATCTAAGTATAAACGAAACTGGTCATGGTCATAATCTTTTATGACCTGAGACAGTAGAGTGGCTCTTTGCCTTTGTTTTCCCACGCCGAATTTTATTTCTGCCAACAACGTTCAAAACATTGCTTTCTGAGATAATGCCCAGATCTTGAAGCGCAGCTGACAAGATGGCAGCGCCTGCTCGATCGGAAACACCAAATCGGTTCAATGTTCTAACTGCAGCTAATACTTTTCTCACTGCAGGTGTGACTGTGGGGAAGATTCCATGAAGTACCACTTCCGACTTATGGAGGGGTGGGAGGATAAAGCAGGAGACAGAAAAAAGATGGGATTGCCTACTGCTCTAGTTATTTAACCGGACTGATTTGACGGTGTGGGGAGGGGAAGCCGAGTCACAAAATGTTGCAATCCACATTATACTACTCACTACTCATTAATTATCACTTTTGGTTATTTATATTGCAGAAAAACAATTATTTCGAATCTAAAATCGTATAATCAATAATCAAAATTAAGTATTTTTCCATTTTTTTTTTTTTTTTTTTTGAAAATTCAACCCCTTTTCGGTAGTATTAAATTTAGAATCTAAATTTTTTTATTATTTTTCTCTTAATCTCTATACCATAGAACATCTTTTCCGCATAAGTAGGTTTTGATTAATAATAATATTCTTTTAAAATCGTATAATCAAAATTCAGTGTTTTTCCATTTTTTTCGAAAATTCAACCCCCTTGCGGCGGTATTAAATTTTGAATTTAATTTTTTTTATTATTTTTCTCTTAATCTCCATACCATAGAACATCTTTTCCGCATAGGTAGATTTTGAAATTCTGAAGAAAAAAAAAATCGATCCACCCTAAAGAACAGTACGACTAAAAACATCATTTAAATAGTTATAAAAGCTAAAAAATGCTTCGTCAATATCATTAAAATCAAGAAAGAAACTCCAGTCAATCCCACGGAACAAACACCCCATAGCCAAAAAGTCAGCCTTTCTAAGATCATATCTAGATATATTCACATTCTTCTTATTGGGGTGGTCAGCAACAAAACAAATGGAAATTATTATATTAACGGGACATATATATAGGATATATTATTTAAAAATAATATTAAATAATTAAATAATATAATAAAATATATAATATAATGCACATAACATGTAAAAAAAAAATATAAATAAAACGTAAATATCTCTGCAATGAGAGCTAATCAGCTTTTTTCAATGTGATATTCGTGTTTAGCACGTTAAATTCATTCAGGATCGGGTACTTTCACCTAAGAAACAATTTCATTGTTGCCCAGTGTTATCATGGTGATATTTTTCAACATAAAACTTGATATTTCACAACATATTGATCGTATAATTTTAAAAAAAAGAGGATTCTTAAAAAAAGAGGATTTTTTAAACGTAAAATAAGAGAATTTTCTAATGAGCTGGCTTCGAAGGTTCTATAATTTAGTATTGTGGGATCCTTAGTGTAAAAATCGAAATTCTAGAGCAAGCACAAGCTAAATTCGTGCTTTCTTTCTTTATTATTTTTTTTACAAATTATAATCATTTTTATTCACAGGATACGTCTTCATATAAGTAAAAATATTTACATTCTTATTTTAAAATCCTGACTTTCTTATGTTCTATTTTTTTTATAGTCATCAATATTATATGATTGATTGCGGTGGCATATTAAGCTGCATTCATTCTGCTGCACCAGTCCGAAATTTGAAAGAAATCTCTTTTTTATAAAATCAATAATATATGATTGATTGCGGTGACATGCTAAGCTGCATTCATTCTGCTGTACCAGTCTCAACTTTTAAAAAAAATCTCTTTTTTTTATAAAGTCATCAATAATATATGATTGATTGCGGTGGCATACTAAGCTGCATTCATCCTACTGCACCAGTCCGAAATTTT
>BGPR01032491.1:0-17479 GCA_013235015.1 Araneus ventricosus | reverse complement strand
GACTCTGAAGAGAATAAAGACCATTAAAAATTTTATTATCAACAGTCTTGTGCAAAATTTTGGATAAATCGCTTTTGCTTTGCTTGCAGCTTTTGGTGTGGAAAACGTAAATTTTGGTTTAAAATATTGTGAAGCAACAGGAAGGTTTTAGTGGAGGTTTTCTGGTAATTAATTAAATGGTTATAATTTTTAATTAGTTACAGTCTGTGTTTTCATGTATTAAATTGCAACTGTTAGAGGATTTTGCATAATATAATATTTTATACTAGCTGATATACCTGGCGATACCTGGTTACGTGAAAAATATTTTAATGTTTTTTATTAATAAGAAAATTTACTATCTCATTAGTTAATATGAAACTTTCAGGCTAATTTCAACTTAGGCACTACTGTCGGATTTTTTTTGGATTTCTTTAATTGTAGCTGTGGGTTCCTCTCTTTCTGAAAACGTGACATTTCGGTGTCCCGAAGATGTGCTTGGGGACAACGGGACATGCTATCTATAAAGGGGAACTCTGAAGTTTAAATTTTTACAAATTACAAAGATTTCACAAGCAATGTTTTTTTGAAAGTTCGACCAAAATTAGAAGTAATAATAAATACTTCTTACTAGGGATGGGGATTGTTGTTTCGATAAACCGATTTTTTGTTATTTTTTGACCTGTTATAACCAATCAAAAAAAACTCCAAAAACGGAGTAAGAAACCGGCCGAATTAGCTTTGGAAATGAGGTAAACTAAAAAATTCAAGTCACTACTAATCAGTGAGATTTGTTTTTGTTTTTTAAATTTGAATTCATATTTCTACAATTAAAATAAATATATTTAATATGGTTAAATAATATGTTAGCCATACTGTGTTAAATAGCAAAGGCGAAGCGTCGGTCATGCTCACCACGGTTTCGTTTTAGTTGTGAACGTAATACTTCTTGTTCAATCAGTAACGACAATTCACACCTTCCTCATGTGGGATTTTATTTGGGTTGATTGACCTAAAATAGTTTGATATTCATGATCCCCTTAAGAACGGAATTTTAAACATAGACAATTAACTCCGATTTTTTAGTAGCATTGCACCTGTTCTGTTTATTGTCTACTTGAACGTTCCTAATGGAGTCAAGCAATTGTTCTTGTTATCAAATATTCAATTGCAGGCCACACCGAGGGAGTTGCGAACCGTACGAAGGCACAAAGCTTCGCGGCGAAGATTGCAAAATGAAAATTGATTGCATTGATTTATTTAACGAAATCAAAATTTGTTATCGAATTTTGCCTTTCTGTACTGATTATTTATTTAAAAATAATTAATTTTAATAGTATCCAAATTTCGTTACTGTTCTGAAACTTGTATTGGCCTTTATTTCCAATAACCGTCGCATCTGCTGAGAGTTCTTTCTTAAAATTGAAAATGATAAAAAAATTACCTGAATTAGTTTAGTTCAATTATATTAATTCCCGGTCAGAAGTAACGCAAGGGTTACGGACCTCATAATTTAAGCCGCTATCAAAATATGAGGACGATACCAGAGCTATCATCCCTTTCTCAGGGCCGGCCTTAAGCCGATTGGACCGATTGCTCCAAATAGGGCCCCGCGCTAGCGTGCTACAAAGAATGTAATCGAATTTATTCAAATTAAAATCAATTATTGTTTTTAACAAATTATATGAAAAAACGTGTTTTTGTTGCATTACAAAAACATGATTTGTTTTAATAAATCCAAAAATGTTTTGCAAATATATATTACTAGGGAATGTTCACGATAAAATAAAATAAGATTTTTCAAATGTTCAGACGCGAAATAAGAGTATATACTTCCGTTTGAATATCGTGGACATTATAATAATTAATGGGAATTCAGTTTAAGTTGAATTTCCTAGCATTTTTTTTTTCATCGAGAAGACTACTTATAGTAATTTTGATTGTCTGAAATAAAACAATTTAACTCTTTTCTACACAATAATTAAAATAATGATGAAAATGTTGATTTAAGTACGGTTATTATTTTTTTTATTAAACATGCCATTTGATACCATTGCATATTTCTTTCTACTCTACCAGTAAGTCTTTTAAGATGAGTGTTTTATAGAAATTATGAGTAATGTGCTTACTGAAGAAACGCTCATTTTAGTACAATAAATTATTACTATTCTAATTATAACCTTAAACGGGAATAAATAATATTTTTAATTGTGTTTATTAAAATTTTGCAAGTGAAAGCTTAATTAGCTTATCTTAAATTTGTAGTCTTGAGCAGCATGCTTTATACGGCAAATATAAATATAGCCAAGAGGTATTTTGAAAGAATAAGTAGGAAAAAAAAGAAGAAGATTTGTAGTTTTATGTCCTGTTGTTTTATAATTTAAAAAAATATCCGATCCTATAAATAAAGAATATTCTGATTGATAGAAAAAGTTTTGTAAATTATTAACCGTTTTGTCTGAAATCAATTGTCAATTGTAGTTTTGTATTTTTTTATAATCAAACTACTGAAACCATTACATATTCTTGAATGATCCGTTATCTCAGTTTCGTAATAATGTTTTGTTGTTTCAGTTTATCATAATATTTGTTGCCCAAAAACTCCTTATATACAGGGCCGAATTATCAAATAGACAATGTTGATTTAAATACGGTACTAACTTTTGGGGTTCCGTGGATTTTTTCCCAAGTATTTTTAGTGTAGCACAGTACTGATTCACCAGTCAACAATGCTCTAAGACTTTCCCTGCTATCATAAATGCAAGATAAAAAGGAGTTCCCTTGACTCTATAGCAAGGGATTCAGAACCAGGGAAACACATTTTATGGCCCTGAAGGGGGTGGACGAGAAGTCTACGTATTTTGTTTCCTGTGAGTAAGAATGAGACAATATACTAACGGGGGGCTGAAAAGTGAGAAATTTTTGTAGGAAATAGCTAGACACACACTTATATTACAAATTGATGCCGCTGACATTTTATTGTTCCCTCAGGCTCTCAGCATGTCCGAAGAATCTCTCTTTGCTAGCAGTACGGGGTTCTTACTAGAGAGGGTACAATGACATATTTCTTCTTTTTCCTGCAGCTCATTTTACTACTCTTCGAAAAAGTCCTGACAAGAGAGGTAAAGGCATCATGCAATTTGGCGGCTAAAGGCAGCAGAGGAAAAGGGTGTTGTGTGCTTCGGGGGGCACAGTGGTCAAATTACAACGAGGAGTTGTCCCTCCATTCTTCTGGTTTGCTCGAGGTCAGGAGGGTTCGTAAAATACTGACTGCATTCAACGACCGAATGATTCGCTTATTTTATTAACTGTATATTAATTATTCCAACTTACTTTAAATACGTAAAATTATTTAATTTTTGGTAAGCTGAAAGCATTAATTGTTTCAAAAGAATGAGTTAGTTTTACAAGGAAAAGAAAAACAGTAAACAGAAAATGTATCAATATTTGAAACTAAATTTCGAGGCAATGTGCTCTGAATTTTATCAAATTAATGATTTAGATCTTTACATTCAATTGTTAAAGAAGTATTAGGCTGGCTCTTTGAAATCATGAAACAGAATGACGATTAATTTTCGTTTTGATCATGCAAGAGAAGAAGAGATTGAAATCGCAATTAGTACACATTATTTAACTAATTATAACCTGATTGTTTAATCTAATTACAAAAAATAAAGAAATGTCATAACTTAAAGAGAGGATTATCCTGCCTTAAGTGAAAAAATAGATTTAAATTCATAGTTAAAAATCAAAATAATAAAGTAAATCTATCCAAAAAGTAAATTTGGTTGAAGTAACAAAACAAAACAAAAAAAAAAAAAACTAGCAAGTATCTTTTTGATTTCAGAACATTATCCTTAGGATTTTTTTTATGTTTTTAAATTTATTGGAAACCATTGTTGTCCAATTTTTGCTTACAGCTAGCTGACACTGTTTCACTTTTGACTGACCCTCGATATTGGCAGTTTTTTGAAGACAGTCAGCTCAAACGCACAAATGTAGATTTGTTTTTTTTTTATTTTTTTTTTCTTTTAAACTTTTAAAGAGAAATTATCAATACTGCGTTTATTTAACATGTTTAGAATTTTTAAAAAATTACAATAATTTAACAGAAGAATTAAATAGAAACAAAAAAATGGCAGTTTTAATTTGTATGTTTATCGTTGGCTTATTTTGCATATTCTTTTTACATTTTTAAATCCAAGAAAACATTTATAAACTATTCTAAAATTGTGTTTCATACTAAGAGTGGAATTGAGAACCATTTAATTTCTCCCAGGATTTAATTATCAAAATACACATATCAGAAACCTCGAGAGATACAAACAATTTTTAATAAATTTAATTTCGTATATTAACCTTAATCTTAATATATAGTACGAAAAAATATTTGTTTTTCATAAAAGTTTTATTAATTTGATATAAAAACCATTAGGGTGCTATTATTTATTAACTGCGGAACAAATATAAACTTAGCTTGAATGAGTTTTTTAAAGTTATTGGAGGTGAACATATACTTTTATTATGCGATTACTAACATTAATTACAGCCAATTGAATATAACTAACTTTTTCACTGTTATACTTAATCTGAATGAGTTATTTATTCCCGCCCCAACTTTACTGTAAAAGCTTTCTTTTGTGAGCGATTTTTTAATTCAGAAAGAAATTAGTTAGTATTAAAATTTAGGCAGCTACCCACATACATTTAGCAATGAAGCATCTTCATTCTTGAGAATCTGTATATTAGCTTCTTAAAATATGTGAGGCCGCGGTGGCCTAGTGGTAAGATCTCGACCTCGGGACCGGAGGGCCGCAGGCTCGAAACCCGATTCCACCGAAGATCCGCCGTGTATAGGGCCTGTTGCACGCTAAATCATACGCAGTGGCCAAACGTCCTCCCGCTGGCTTGGCGCGGAAGCTTGGAGAGTGGGGGCATCAGTTCAGGCATCGTCCTCGTCATCTGACCGCGGTTCAAAGTTACAAGACCCGTCCCTAAATAGCCCTCGTGTTGCTTCAAAACGGGACGTTAATATAATTTAACCTTAAAATATGTATATAATACAATCAAATTGTAAACTGTCTTGCGAATTTTATGAACTGTCGTAGTATTAAATTGCCGACATGAATAACAATCTATTATTTGATAAAAAGGTTTGGGAACTATACTTAGTGATCATGAATAAATAACTTTTTAAGGTCTTTAATTCACTCGAGTTACTTATCTGTTTTACAATGTATCCCATAAAAAAACAAAAAATTTCTCCCTTCTTGAATTTTTTAAAACTAATTTTTAAGTATTAAGTAAGTTTATTAAAATTATTAAATTTTTTATTAATAAATATTATTAATTTATTTATTACAATTTCATATTGTTTATGTATTCATTATGTATACTTTCTTAAAACTTGAGTATATCGAAGTTTTCCAAAATTATTTCCAATTGGGCACCGCATTTCCTAAGGCCGGCCCTGAACCGGAATGATGTGAAGTTTTTGGAAGGAAAAATTTTTTATCTAAATGATTTGGATCGATTTCAGTTTTACTGGTATTATCTGCATACAGAATCATTCTTTTTTTTTCAAAACACCAATTCAGATCTGTCATAGTCTGGGCCGCATTTGCCGTCAGTGGTGAAACTGAAATTGAATTTGTCAAAATGAATTCATCGTTATATCAGGATATGCTGGCAGATAATTTGTTCCTGATATATCTTCTGATAACATCAGGAGATTGAACATTTCAACAAGACAAAGTATCTGTGCATAATTCATTATTCTGAAAAATCCTAGATGAAAGCGGTATCCTACAAAATCCTGGTAAAAGCTCTTCAATGGCTATATCGGAGTTCCGACCTGAATCCAATGGGAAAACTTTCGGGAATTCTGGTTAGATATGTTTACAAGAATGGGCGACAGGAGAGAAGCAAATTTTTTCTTAAAACCACAATAAAAATTTCTGGAATAAAATTGACCCGGATATCTCTCAAGTTCTTTCTGGTTCTATGAATCGACCAGTAATGCAAGTAAAAGAAAAATGAGTTTCAAATATCACTTACTAAAGAATAAATCATATCGACTCTATACATTTTCCCAAATCTAATTGTATAGATGTTTAACTAATTGCTTATAAAATCACAATAAGTAATTAAACTTAAATTTATTTTCGCTGTGATTTCATTATCTCCCAAAGTATCATTACATTTCATAAAAATATAATATAAATTTCGAGTTTTTTTGTCATGTGTTTTTGCGACTTTATACTTTTTTCGACGAGTGTACACCAACAAAACAATTTGCCAAATATTATTTATCTATCTGTTGAGCTTTTTGAATTATCGTGTTTTCATGCGCGTACACAGACGGACAGAAAGACTGTTTTTTCACCGGCGAATTTCGTCGAAAATCGCTAGAAATAAACAAGTTGCAAACATCTAGATCTAACAATACATTTCATTGCAGTAAAATTAAAACGGTTCATTGCTTCTACAGATAATTCAATTGCTTTGTTTTCTTTAATTGCTAAAAGCTATAAAATGTAGATTCTGTTTATTTTTTCATATTCTTTGCAATCATAAATAGTTCTTCAGTTTATTTAATTTCAATAAATTATTTTGTATAATCTAGAAACGAACTCCTTATTTTAATGTTAGAATCACATTGGCATTTTTCATGAAGCGAACGTTTCTACGTATCAAACGAATGAAAGCGTTTCAAGCCGTGCTATGACCTCACAACCACCACTTGTACAAGATAATTGGTGAGGGGAAACTCCCCATGGCAGTTCTATAGACCTGTGTGTTAAGCAGGAGTCTGGGAGACGCCACAACTCTTGCGCCTTCTTTGGGAGAAATGAAGGCCTGGAGTGTTTCGTGACCCCCTCGTGCTTACCCCTTAGTTTAAGGGTTACCGAAAGAATTTCAACCATTAACAGATTTCTCCGCCAAACACATTATCATTCGCGCCGAATGCCGCAGAATAACAAGACGGAGATTCCAGAATATTATTCTTAAAATATTGGCCGTTTTTTCTGTGCTATTAGGGATCCACTTAGTATGCCTATTAGAAAGGAAATGAAATTATAAAAATTTCATAAAAGTTTGAAAAATTTTCATATACTTAAGTCTTGTACTAAGTTCCTAGTTTTAATAAATAAAATATATCATTCTAATCTCATTGTATTCCTTTTATTTCAAAATATTTAGGAAACAAATCAAATCAATCCCTCTAAATTCATTAAAATTCTATATCATTGAGGATTAAATTTTAAGGGTTTTATTCAGTGTTCGATTCAAGGACGGATTTATACATTTCTACGCCCTGGGCCAGAGTACATAATTCGGCGCTCCCTCCCCATTCAAACAGTTAATTTATTATATATTTCAATTAAATTTGCAATAGTTTATTTTGAAACGTATGTAAGCTATTAATACAATCTTTATAGCTTCTAAAAGAAACTACACTTTTACATTACTTATGAAATTGCAAAACATTAACTAAATAGAAAACATATGCATACATATCAACCATAAAAAGAATTTCCAACGAACTTCTTCAAGTCGTCTGAAATATAAGCTAGAATTTCTTCTTTACGCTTTTGCCCATGAAAAATCTTCATTTATTATTATTTTTTTTTCGGGGGGGCCGGCTTTTCTTCAATGCAAAGAACGAGAAACCATTCAGCTTATTTTGACAAAATTTTGCTTATTTTTTAATTAAAACTTTTATTGAAATTTCAAAAAATACTCCAAGGTGCACATTCCCACCCTTCAAAATATGTTTGTGCCAAATTTCCTAGCTCTAGGTCCAGCGGTCTCATCTGTAGGGCGACAACGCAGCACATACAGAAACAGAGACACTATTTGCCTTTATTATTAGTGGAGATTTTATGTAAAAGCAAATGTGTATCTGTGTCTGTTGACACTCTCGACACTGTAGATTCTACAGGGCAGACTGTTCGACTTAGAGCTAACAAATTTGACATATGCAAGCTTTGGTGGGAAGAAATGCTGACATGGGAGTTAAATTTTTTACAATTTAAAATAGAATTTTAATTAATCAAAAATAAAACGAAATTTTTAATTTTTTTCCGCAATAATTTCCAAAAATATTATAGGGAAAAAATTATTTTTACATCATCTTAAAATCCAGAAAACTATCTTTTAATGATTCTAATTTATTTTCAGTGAAATTTTTCTCTAAATTTAATGAGTTTTTGAAAATATTTTTGAGACTATTTTATAACAATACTTAACAATGTTATGAGGAAATTCAAATCGTCTGCATTTGTTGCTTCAAATATTTTATCGCGCGCCTTCTTCCATTATTTAAAACTGAGGGATGAAGATACTGCATATTTTTTTGCGCATTAAGAACATTTCTTTGTAAAGCATGCTTATGTTGAATGATTCTACTCACTATTCTTATATTCTTTGTGAGCATGTTTCGAGTCTTCAAGGAAGTTATTGGATTATAGTTGAAGTTTAATTGTTTCACATTTCAGATCAGACCTCAAATTTTAGGCACGAAGCTAACCAATGAAAATTAGATATGTGCATAGCACAATGAACAGAACAGGTGAAAGACTTCTAAAATAGTACGAGATAAAAATATCTATAAATTTTCAAGTTTAAAAATACTCTGCGAGGGTATCCATTTTAAAACAAAGAAAAAAACAAAAAAAAATACGAATAGCATATTTAAAGTAAGTTTTCCTTGGCGAAATAGCGAGTCGCCAAAGGCGCGTAGTCTAAATATTTGTTCCCGCAACATAAGCTAGAGCGGGGAGAAGAAGGGGGGAAAATATTGATTTTATCTTGTTTCTTAATGTCAAAATGATTTTTTGGCACGCTTTCCTTCTATACACGCACGCCTCCAAGAAATTTTTGAATAAGGAAAAAAAAAGCAATAAATTTTAAGAGAAGACAGAAAAAAAAGCATGTATTGGTAATATTGGTACGGGTATTTAATATTTAATACATTTTTTAAAATTTCATCATTTAAACTTTATTTCCAAATATTGAAATGAAATATGATAATTATCTTTTTGGCCTTTATTATTCAGGAAATGTTCTTTAGAAAATACTTTCACTTGATTGTCTAACCCCAAGTAATTCTACTAAGAAAACAACCTTTTGTTTGATGCAGGGAATTTTTCATTTTTTTTTTTCCAAATAACGCTGATGCAAATATTTATGTTCACAAATTTCAGGTAGAAAATTAAAATTATTGAATTCAAAATATCTTAATTGTCAAAATGATTAATTAAACTAATTATAAAAATTAAAAAATCCATCAATTATAAAACAAAATTTTATTAATCAAAATAAGTTGCATTGATTAAAGAAATTTGATTATCTAGGCACAAAATAATCAAGAAAATATGCATCATTCTTTCAGAGGGCTCTCAAGAAATTAAGCGCCTGGGGGCTAACAATTTTGAGATTTCTCGGGTAGATGGCTGCTAGGTCAGAAGGAATCTGATATAAAATGGTTAAAGATCGCGTGTCTTTGATAAGAAACAGAAACGTCAAAACAAGAAACATCGTCGTTAGTGATGTGGTGTGGGTAAATGTCCAGTGGGTAGGCAAATATTTTTTTGGGTATTTACCCAAAGGCTGGATAAATATCCCCAAACTGGGTATTTGAAAAAAAATGTATTTATAAATGGTGATTTTAAATTAAACATAAAATTGTTAAATGCCAAAGACTGATTATTTTGCAAAATAAATAAATAAATTGCAAATGGTGATTTTAAATAAAAAAAAAAAAATCCAAAATTTGGGTATTTTGCAAGAAAAAAAAATATTAGTAAACGGTAATTACGAATGAAACATAAAATTTATAAACATTGAAAAACTGAGTATTTTGCAAAAAAAAAAAAATGTATTTGCAAATGGTGATTTAAAATGAAGCATAAAATTTATAAATACCCAAAATTGGGTATTTTGCAAAAATTAAAAAGTATTTACAAATGATGATTTAAAATGAAAAATTTATAAATACCCAAAAACTGGGTATTTCGAAAAAATTGAAAAGTATTTGCAAATGTTGATTTTAAATGAAACATAAAATTTATAAATATCCTAAAACTAGTTATTTTTTTAAAGTCTTTGCGAAGAGTGATTCAAAATGAAACATGTAGAATTTATATATATGATACATAGTTTATAATATTTTTAAATTAAAGTTTTGATCAAATTAAAAAAAAACAATTGCTATCAGAATTCTGAATAAAATATTTCGGGACTTAGACGCTATCAGAGGATAATTTATTTTTTCTAGTTGGAAACAATGACACTGACAATGGAATAACAGTTTTGAACACCGTTTATTATACACAGATATAATAATATTATATAACAGAGATATACAGATATATACAGATATATAAATATAAATCACCTAAAGAAGGCGAGTCCTTAAGTGGGCAAAATTTATGCACGGAACCGTCTAAAATAAATTTATTACATACAATGTAATTTCTCTCATCATTTTGAGGCTTAAAAGATGTCCAACTGCATAATCACTACTATATTTAGAAAACTGCCTCTTCTTGATTAAATTGTCGCTTGCATTGTAAAGCATTTCAAAGCACATGCTACAAATCTGACAGTTACACTGCAACTGTGTGACTGTTTCCAGTAATATTTTCAGCCGTTCGCCGTATTCAATTGGTGTATCCTGTAGTTTACTGTTCATTAGCTTTTCTGCTGTCTCGGCAACAGACTGCATAGAAAAGAGCGCTACTTTGAAGACATTTCCTTCCTAAATACAAACGAGAAAGAACTCGTGAGCAAAGAAGTAAAATGTTCACATGCAATAGAGTACATTTAATCTATATATTAATTTATTTTTACCGATTTTCTCGTTGTGAAGAACAGCAAATAAATCGCAGTAAAAATGTAATGAATTTAGACATTTGAGATCGTCCCAAATATGAAAAAACCCCATATTTTTTTAGAATTTTGTTTGTGTGGACAGAGAAGTATTAGGTTTGATGTCCTATGCGTGTGGCAGACAGGACAGAAAGATGGGGCTGGATGGAACTCTTCTTTATTTCGCTGATATCCCCTCTCCAAACTTCCACACCACTCCAGAGGGAGAATAAATGCCTTAGACCAGGGGTGGGGAAACTTTTTGCACTGAAATGCCTCATTAAATTTTGGCAGTTGAGCAAAAGGCCGCACGGGCACAATCTTAAGGGTTATTGTTCTGTAAATATTATTATTTTCCAGACAATTATATCATTTCAGTGCAGATTGTAAATAACTGGTAAGGCCGCATAAGAAACTCAAAAAGGCCGCAGTTTCCCCATCCCTGCCTTATACACTGCGGATCATCAGTTGGATCGGGTCTCGTGTCCCTATGGTCATGAAACCGAAACTCTGTCACGAGTACACCACGGTCCCATACCGTGCTAGAATATTCTAGACGAGAATTTGCATTGCGCCTACTTGACGCCAATGGGGACAAAAACACTCTAATATTTATTTTTACAACTTCCAGTCCCCGTTTACTTTAGAAAGATGGGAAATACAGAAATCGCGTCGAACATATTTTAAGTATTAAATAACGAACTAAAGCGAGGTGGTTTATCATATATATGTCGGTAACTGAATCCATACGAAACTAGAAAAAAATACTTACTTTTTTAGGTGGGTTCAAAATAGGAATGTAAGAAACAAATGTCTCTTCCTTCAAATAGAAAAAATGTTTTGTCTGTAAAAGAAAAAGTTCAATTAATGCTTGAAATAGTACACTTAATATTAATGATATATTTCTAAACTTATACAAAATATAAAAATAAATTCCCAGTATATTAATGATATATTTCTAAACTTATACAAAATATAAAAATAAATTCCCGGTCTGTACATAGACATAATCTAAATTCGCTCGAGAATTCTGCACAGTCAATTTAAAATATATAAAAAATAAACTTTATTTGAAAAGTTGTGATAATTACAACGACAAACAATTTTTTTTTCTCAATGAAATCTGGGATTGCTGCAGAGAATGATATATTCAGATGATGCAGAAATTATTTTTGTCTTTATATTTTTGGAAATTATCAAGGAAAATGCCAAATTTCGCTTAATTTTTAATTAATAAAAATTCTAATTAAAATTTCGAGAAAACGGCTCCGAGGTGCACATTCGCACCCTCCAAAGTATGTTTGTGCCATTTCGTAGCTGTATGTCCAGCGGTCTGCCCTGTTGGGCGCCAACACACACAAACGCACATTCTCCTTTATTATTAGTGGAGATAGAGATTAAAGCTCCCGATTTTCCTCTTACTCGGTCGCAAGAGAAATCCAAATGGGAATATTCCAAAAATATTCTAAATTCAAACGAGGAAGGAAATAGTAACTAATTTAAAAATAGCTGACAACTAATAATCGCAACACGAAAACACAAACTATAGCTGAAGATTACCTCCAATTCATTTAAAATGGGTTTACAACCATTAAATAATAGAACCATCATTCATCATAACATTGTAGAAAATATTAAAATTGGTTGCAAAATTTCTATATGAATTCCAATGTCTAAAGTTTATAATAACTTAATTTGAAAATGTATCATTAAAACATTAGTTAATTATAATTGAAAGATAAATTAAATTCCTCATTAGAAAGATTAAAGAAGGCTAACTAGAGCCACCATCAATGTTTTCTGTTAAGATGCATATTCTCTTCTCTTCGTGTTGGTTAGCAACGAAAAATAAAATAAAGTGTAAAACATGAATCATCATAAATATGAAAATCATTGCGAAAACGAATCATAAAATGTTTTTTTGGGAAAAAAACAGATTGAATCTAATTACTAAAATCGTTTATTGAAACTGATTTTCATTCTCAAAGATTGGTTTACTTCTATTTTTTGAAAATAATAAAAAGCCTCCAAAATTCCGTAGCAACGATGCTCGTACATTCTTCTATTTTACATTAAGTTTAACGATCCATTTTGAAGTAGAACTTGGGCTGTTTTGGATAAACATCGTAGTTTGGAACCACGGGAAGGACGACGCCTGAGCGGCAATATGCCTCTCCAAACCACACCAACGTTAGGACGTTTGATTTTCGATGTCAGGATTGGTGTGAACCACACACACGGTGGTTCTTGAGCGGAATGAGGTTTCGAACCTTGACCCACCTTTCGTGAAGCCAACACCTTATCGCTAGGCCATCGCACGCTTATTGCCTTTTTTTAAAAAACAATTTACGTTTAATAGAATTCAGTTACAACTATAAATAAAAGAAAAACCCTTATATGTGAAGATTAGTTGCAAATATTTTAGCCGCTTACTCTTAATGAAAAGGTAATGAAAGGGTGGGAATTATTTGCACTTTAATTTGGATCAAATTCACTTTGATAAAAATAATTTGCACTCATAACAAATAAATTGCACGCGAAAAGAAATTATTCCACTATAATTAAATTTATTCAGCATGAAAAAAAATGTTTGAACTTTGAACAAATATGATGCTCTCAAGAAAAAATATTATCACTTGCATTAATTACTTTCCACTATAAAAGAGATGTTTCTACTTTGAATAAACTAAACACAGCGCAGTTTTTGCAGCCGGCAACATTGCATTGGTTGGAGTGTTGCCAATAGGGGGAATCATCCCTGTTTTTGGGGATTTACCATCTCGGAAGGGAAAAAGTCCGAGAATAAGCCAAAGCCGGAAATTTAATCCGCCAAATTAGCCACAATGGTTAATTTGATAATATGGCTCTGCGCCGTTCATTGGCGTGACTCGTTTGTGTGCAGGGTGCGTCGTTGCTTCTCTACAGGGGTGTAGTGGAGCCGGAACACCGTTCTGGCTCTGCTTTTTCTTCATGAGAAATAAGCAAGAAAAAATTGTGAAAATGTCCTTAAAACAGCGCGATTTTTGTCACCCATGTTAGAGCGTCTCGGCACTGCTTATTTTGCAACATCACTGTTTCTATACCTCTTTTTTGTATCTTTTCAAACTGAATTGAGGCCGCGGCGGCCTAGAGTTAAAGTGCCGGTGGCTCCATGTTCGAGACCCGATTCCAATAAAGATCCGTCGTGTAATGGACCTGTTGTACATCAAATCATACGTATGGAACCAAACGTCCTCCTGCTGGTGCGGTGCGGAAGCTTGGAGAGGGGGTGCCAGCTCAAGTGTTGTCCTTGTCACCTGCCAACGGTTCAAAATGGTGAGGTCCGTCCCAAAATAGCCTCGTTTTGCATCAAAAATAGGACATTAATTAAATTAAACTAATGTGCTAAACTCAAAGTAACACAATTTGAAGGTATGAATTTAAATCCATTGTATTTAGTTCAGTTATATTAACGACCCGTTTTGAAGTAACACGAGGACTACTTTTGGACGGACCTACTAACTTTCAAACGAGGTCAGATGACGAGGACGACACCTGAGCTGGCACCCCTACCCAAACTTTCGCACCACACCAGTGGAAGAACCATTAAATTTTGTGAAAGACTCATTCTATAAAATAAATGAAACTGAGTGGAATCTTAAAATTTTATTGACTGTTGCCAGCAGTGTAATAACTAATAGCTTCAAAGCTGTTTTTGGCCTTCCCTTCCGACTATTGACGTGCTATTTCCATGTAGTAAAAACTATTGATGGCAAACTGCGTGGCATTAACGACAAAGATGAAAAATAATATATTGAATGTCTTCATTTATGCTCTGATGACGATACCTTCAACATAATTAGTGCATTATTTTTAAAGAAATGAAAGGAAAAAAATGATGTGAATATCACAATATTAACAGAATACTCCAAATCGGATAGCTTACGAGAAACCGTTATTGATATATAGGGGCTAGGAATTATTTTCCTATTACCATTAATAGATTAGAGGAAATCAATGCAGCGATAGAAAAAGAAACATACATTTCGTGAGCATCTCCCTGTTGGTCAGTTCCTTGTGTTTAAAAATGAGATTGTGAAAAAAATTGTCAAATGAACGTGATCCAGTTAACCCGAATTACAAACTATTTTACTTGAAACCGTATGTAAAATGGTTTGCATGTCCCCACAAAGATTTGAACGAAACCAAATCAGAGGGCAAAATTAGAAGTCAAAATTTTAGAAGAAAGAAACGGAAACCAGTCTGTTTTTTATTTGCCATCTTTACATGTGAAACACAATATAAAGCATAAGTGGTCCATTCACATGAAAGGGCATATCTCATATGGACCTCATATGATGAATATAAAACTGAATACAATAAATGTGTATAGAAAGTGACAGTATCTACCCCTGGAAGTAACGGTTCTGTTTCCACATAATCTTGTCCTGTTTTTGCACAAAATATATTCGTAAACATAGCTTAGCCATCTTAATACGTATGGGGCAGGAGAAAGCGTTAAACGAATCTAAATGTTTACCTCTTGGGCAGAAACGTAAGAGAGGTCGACCCACTAAAGCCAAGAATGCTCTTTTAATACAATAAGTATTGTGTAGTATTATATTATTTTTTTATAATTTCTGTATTCTCAATATGTTTGTTTATTTCGTACCAAAAGTAACTTTCACTCGTGCTTTACACATTTTAAAACCTCTTTCATTTTTGTAATCAACTTTTTTATAGTATCTATATTTTTTATTTCCTTTTTTGAGTAAGCAATCTGCCCAATTTAAAATTTTGAAACTTTGCCATAAAAATTGATTTTGAGTGCAAAGTATTCGAATTATAGTGCAAAGAATTCGAATTATAGTGCAAAGTATTCGAATTATAGTGAAAAGTATTCGAATTATAGTGAAAAGTAGCCGAATTATAGTACAAAGTATTCTAAATATAGTGCATTGTATCCGAATTATAGTGCAAAGAATTCGAATTATAGTGCAAAGTATTCGAATTATAGTGCAAAGTATCTGAATTATAGTTCCATGTACCAAGTGCATACTATCTAAATTGAAGTGCAATTATATATTTCCCGTAATGAAATTAAGTAAATTATCGTACACTCTTTTTACTCCCATAAGTAACGATGCGAGGGTAATAGAATTTCAAAATCAAATATTGCTTTATAATAAAACATCAGATAAATGAATAGATATAAGGCTTGTTGTTTGTTTTGCTTACCAGACGTTCGCTAATATCATCTATTTGACTCAAAACAATTTTGGCTTTGAACCTGGCGTCTTCTTCTAGTGTCTTGAGAACAACCACTCCATTCCAACAAAATTCCGGTCCACTATATGTTGTCTCCAGTCCACATGGGTTTATCAATGGTTCCTCTTCTGTGTGATCCAGAATGGGCGAAGCCCCTTCAATACAAATGCAGCTCAAAACAATAACTGTAAAGCAAAAGGAAATTAGGAATACTGTCGCTTGTATTATAACATTAGTTTTCGTATGTATTAAAAGAAAATTGTTTTTGCCTTGGAATTGAAACTAATCGGATATAATTCCTTACCAACTCATGTGAATTTAGAAAAATACATAATAACTTTCAATTACGGAATTTAAATTAAATCAAATACCAACTCAATCACTCATAATTTAAAAACGCCCTCAACAATCTTGTATACTTCTACGATATGACGCAGTTGGAACTTACACTACTGGCCAGAAATATTGTAAGATTGGTAAAATGCGAAACATTTGGAGTTAATTTGAATGCAGTGGTTCACAATCAGTTGTGGAGAATCGAGGGACATACAATCGTGGGAACTCACATTTTACAGTAAAGATTTGGTCACGAGTACATTAAGGGGACGATCCACAAATTGTATAAGTATTATGGGTGCAATTTTTTAACCAGTTAATTTTTAAGTTTATATTAATAAAAAAAATACCTATCAGCCTTCTTGTGATAGTTAAAAACGCAGTTTTCTTTAGTAAAAAATGCACCAAATGAGAGAGAAACTAATTTATTCTTTAGAACAAAAAGCGTTTTTTCACACACCTTCACGAAGATGCAAAATTCTTACTGTATAACCATATTTTAAATAAATTTATGTCACATCTCCCTCAATGAGGACATTTATAGTCAAAGACAGGCCAAGAAGATAACAGAGATTACGGTATGCTTCCGGCGCTGCACCGATGAATGACGTAGTTGGTGTTCCTGCGCGTTTTGGGGTTACTTTCTGTTAGAATTCGCCAACAACCAGAAGTAGATTTTCTTTGCTTAGTGTGCGCCAACGTTTCGTTCTCAAAGCAAAAAGAGAAAGTTGCTTGAATCGATTTTTTTACTATAAGTACATAATTTGTGCATTATTAATTAAAGGAAGCCTGAGAAATATCAACAGTAGACACTTGACACTATATTTAAAATTGTGTACAGCAGAAGATTCAAGGAAAAAAAATTGATTACACCAACCATGCTTTCATGTTATCTTGAAATAAAAGATGCATAAATTTTTTAATAATTAAAAGGAAATTTAATAAATAAAAACTAAAATATTTACAATGAATAATGCTCGAATAATAATCGAATTACAACTGAAATTTTAAATTATATATACAGTAAAACTTTTTTCCCCCT
>BGPR01032490.1:0-17479 GCA_013235015.1 Araneus ventricosus | reverse complement strand
TAAACATTTTTAGCTGTCGTGTTTAATTAGATGCGCATTGCTATTCTCGTTTCATCAAAAAGTTCTCCCTCTTTCTTTTTCGCTCTTATCCAATATTGTCAATCCCTGTTTACAACCGATAACTGAGACTCTACAGTACATACATTTTTAGTTATTGTGTCTAATTAGATGCGCATTGTTATTCTGTTCGATGAAAATATGAAATTCATTTTTTTGCGTGCAAATCATTGTTATTATAATTAAAAACAGATTTTCAAAGAATTGTGGAAATCCGAGAAAAGAAACATGAAAGTCAGTCTGAGATCATTAAATGGATAACCTTTTGAGTTTTAAAATGGTGTAAAAATCGTTTTCTTGATAATAGTTTTCGAAACTATCGTTGGTAAATCGTAAAAAATAATAATGAGAAACCATAGGCAGAAAAGTTAATTTTGGGATGATTTTAAAGGTTGTCAATGAAGAACGCTTAGTTGTTCAGCACACAGACAGTATCATTTTCTAATGCACATTATAAATAATTCCCCGTCCACCCCTGTGGACTCTGAACCGTATGGGTGAACGTGGGTTATGGGCATATTATAAATGATATCCTTATATGCAAGTAAAAGACAAAGTAAAAACGGAAACACTGCCAATTTTGTTTTCGGTGCAAGTGGGCAGTATTGAATAGGTAAAAAAAGAGGTTATTGAGGTTACAGATAAAATAGAGTTATCGTTCTTGGACTCTGTATTGATAGTGATCTAATTTTAATCAGAAGCAACTCTATTTGTAGTTGGCGTCAAAATAAAAAAGGACTAGTCAGAAAAAATAACCTATAGAAACACTAATGATTCTCTGCCCAGAATCTGGAAAATTTAAATTTTTATTTACCAATCTACTCTGAAGTCTTCCATGCCATACCAGGCGTATCTCCGTTGTGAGCAAAAACGATCACCCAGATAACAATTTTAGTTTGAGCAAAGTTGCAGCAATCTTACCCTGCAAATCTGCAAGCTTGCGACAAATTTGACACGGCAAGAGTGCAAGCTAGAAACAAGTTAATGCAAACGAGTTAGTCACCACGCATCAAACTTGTCACAAGCTTGCCTCGTCAAACTCATTGCAAACTGAAGCAAAAAAGCGTACGAAGACAACCTCGGATTCGAACTACCGACATCTCGCTTCCTAAACCTGTCGTCCTAACCACCCAGCCAGCTAACCTCTGAGAGGAAAAGATAGATTGCGCTAATAGATCGTGCATACGATTTATTTTAAACTGTTTTCTTGGTTTCATTAATTTTTTAAATTTTGTGCTGAGAATATGATTTGAAGTTAAGAGAGAGCGATTTTCGCTAATAACTACGTTTTGCTAGTAGAATAAATTATGAAATTAGGATTCAAAAGTAATTAATTTTAAAATGGGACAAAATGTAAGGAAAATTTTTCAAATTTTTTTTTATAAAAAAGTTAGTTTTTTTTTACAAATTATCATTGATTTATTGTATTAATAAAAAGAAGTACGGTCTAGGAGATGCTATTAAAAATCGGATGTTTTTTAAAACAGAGACAAAGATCAAAACCAGATATCTACAACTGCATCAAGGTCGTGGTATGTAAGTGTGACGTATCAACTTTGCAGCAAACTTGTTCTGCAATCGTGGTGTGAAGTTGTCATAACAACTTCACAGCAAACTTGTTTTGCAAGTGAGTTGGTCGATTATGCTTTGCTACCTTGCAGGAAGCTTTCTGCAAAGTTGCCACATCAAGTTTGTCATGACAAGCTAATATCAAGAAAAATCAAACTTGTTGCAAGTGTACATGCTATCTAGGCAAGAACTCGAAAGACTTTACCATGGGGTCAAATGAGTTAACCACTTACCAGCAGGGCCGGATTAGTAAATAGGCAATTGCCTATGGGCCCCACAACTTTTGGGAGCTTCGAGGTGGTATTTCCAATGTAATCTAATTTTGTGCTCAGATTTGATTTAAAAGGTCCATGTACTCAAACATATTCAATTTAAAATTAAGTATTAATTAATTTCAGACATTATACTTAGAGTTTTTTCATCCCTATTAGCACAAGCTATTTTACAATATTTCCATGATGCCGCACAATGTCGTGTGAATATTGTGGGGCATCTCCTGCTATTGGGATGTTTTTAAATTTGTTTACAAATTACAATTTTCGCAGTTGCATGACTAATTCACAAATCAGCAGCTTTCGAATTCTTTGTATTAGAATATTAAGATTCTGCCAAAAATGTTTTGTAAATTTTTAAATGTTAAATTTATATTTAACATTAGTTTTAAATTTTAATTTTTTAATTATAAAACCAACCCTCATAATGGATGCAATTTAAAAGTTTAGTTATTTCAGTTTGTCGGAATATGCATAACTTAAAACCTTGCATGTTCAGAGATTAAATTAAATCAATAAAAAATGTCTCGCTTTGGAAGTTGGGGTGGGGAAAGGGAGTCCCGAAACTAAAATTGCCTAAGGGCCCCTGCAGGGCTTAACATGGCTCTGCTTACCAGCCAAGTTAAAAAAAATCTGCAAAAAATCTTTTAAAAAAATCGGAAGGTATTTGGAACATGTTTTCTTCAGATTTTCTGCGGAATAAAAAATGTAGAATATCTGAAGAAAACTATGTTCCAAATACCTTCAGATTTTCTGCAGTCAAGGCTTAATTATTAATTTCATTTAATTTGTAATTCGACTTACTTGTACGATGTCGATGTAGATTGTGACAAAACTTCAAACTCATCTTGGCCGGGATCCGAACAGGCGTTTATAGTTTTGGCAGGTTAGGAACACTAACCACATGATCAAACCGGACTACACGTGATGGGGTAAAATAATCTATTTGAGTTTTAACGTCACCATAGCTCTAGTGGCGCCATTTCGTGGTGTAAAAATCAAACATAGTCAGAATACGTGTTTCAAAGTCATAGAGATGAGTAATAGATAAGATTAGCAATATTTTTGTTCAATAATTTAGATTCTCTGTTTCAATAAATTCGTTTCCATCTTTTATCTTTCTGATAAGCCTTCTCTCCATCCAAAGGGCGCAAGCTCCACTTTCCCCTTCTTTTTTGGAGGAAAATAGCTAGTCAGAAAGACAGTAGGAAAACTGATTGGAAATTAATTAAATTATGGGGGAAAAGTTTAAAATGGTACGAACTCAAATATTTATTTTTAAGATTAATTTAGAATCCATTTTTTCAGTGGCATATTTAAAAAATTTAGTGCCTAAGACAATTTTCGATTGGGAAATTTTTCTGCTGATGCATTCCTTTTCTATACAAGTATATATGATCGATATCAGTAATTGAAAAGGAACTGATGAAATTCCTGTCTGCTGTAAAATTAAACAATAATGATAATTACATTCTAATTTTGTTTTATATCCTTTGGAAAATAAAGCTGCAATATTAGAGAATATGGTGCAAAATATATATTTATATAGAGAAATGCAGATATTATGAAATTGCAGTTAAATCTTCAAAAAGCCAACAGATTATTGGTCAAGTTAATGATGTTGTGAAAATCTGCTAAATAACTGCAAATTGAATTGAAGGCAAAATGCAGATTTTTTGCTGTCTTAAAAAAATCTGCAGGATATTTGAAGAAAAAAATAAAAATATTTTTTTTTTTGCATATTTTATGCTGAATAAACTAAAGAAAAAATGCATACTTTTTGCTGTCTTACAAAAATCTGCAGAATATTTAGAGAAAAATATAATAAGAATTTTTTTTGCAGATTAACTTGAAGAAAAAAATGCAGATTTTTTTCTGTCTTCAAAATATCTGCAGAAATCTTCAAAAAAAAAAAAAACTTTTTCTTTCTGAAGATTTTTTTTTTATCTGGGAGTGTATCCCGAACTCAGTTCGAGTATTGAATTATGGTACTTTTACACTTATAATCTAAAACTAAGTCATTCATAGTGAACATTCGATACGAAAATGACCTGTATTCCATTAACATCTCACATGTACTATGGGTTCTTAGTTGAATCAATACGACTACACACATTTCCAAAACAGAAGGGAGTCATATAATTAGACGGTACAGAATGCTACACTGGGAAGGGATTAAAGGTAGGTGTGGTCAAGTGAACGACACAAAGCAGAAAACACAGACAAATTTCTTCAATTCATGAAATGAAAACATTGTTTTCCGTATTTTAAGACATTTACCATGCATTAGGACAAATCTATTTCTTTAAAGGTAGGCTTGCCAGACGTCCCGGTTTTCAGACAAAATCCCGGTGTCCCGGCCGGTTTACTCCACGTCCCGGTAAAAATTAAATTTGATTATAGATGACCAAAAAAGTCTAAAAATAATTAACCGTGAAGGATTATTTAGGATAATTACTTTTTCATTTATTTCACTGTACTGTATGAAAACTGTAGAAGAGTGATGGTCTGCTAATAAATAATATTGTCATCATATCGTCTTGTGTCGCCAATCGTGACCACGCGCGATGCGAGAGGCTCTCCGGGCGAGTCCAATATTGGGCACCTCATTCAAAGTGTTTCTTCTTACCTAAGTAACTTATTAATATTAACGTGTAAGAAATAAAATGCTTAAATTTATATGTTTGTGTCATTTATTATAACCTTTGGTTTAGGTTCCTAATCAGTAACCATTTATTCATAGCATTGAGAATAAACTACCCTCTAAAAACCCGCCAAGGGTGTGTACCCTTGAATACCCGCGACGCTGGGGGGCATCCCGGTTGAACATTTCAGAAATCTGGCAAGCCTATTTAAAGGTCACTTAAAAAAATGCAGATTATGTAATAAAATGTCTATTTATTTATTTGCCTACGCCGGCACAGCCTACCCAGAGGGTACAATAAAATGTGTATGGATTTTAAAAAGTGGTAGAGTACGAGATTAATTAATATCTTTCAGTCAGTCATTATCCATAGAAACATCCGCTGAAATCAAAAATCCAGCCGATTGTAGAATTCAAATCTGTCAGTTGAAAAATACCCGCCTGTATTTTACGTTTACATGCTTCTTGTGCAACTCTATAAGTTTGGGAAAGAAATAACTTTTTGATGGTATGGTTAAATAACAGTGGTTTAGTTCCAAATTAAGCAGTGCAGGAACGTTCTATCCTGGGTAACAAGAATCGCACTGCTTTTAACCCTGTCGCATTTTGAATGGGAAAAGGAGTCAATTTGACTAAACGTTACGGTTCCAGGGTTAAGGAGGTTTTTACAATTTTCTAATTTATTTTTCGTAATAAAATTCAGTGCCGGAACGGCGTTCTGGCTCCGCTACGCCCTTTTTACTTTCTCGTACACGAAGTATACAAAGAGAAAGTATTGTAATCGTCAAAAAATTCGAACTCGAGATTTTGACGAATCTCCACGTTTTAGACTTCCCCGAGTCCGAAAAACGCAATTTTGGAATTATGCATGTCTGTGAACACGATAACTCGAAAACTATTAGAGCTACAGGGATGAAATTTGATATGTGGTCTTTAAACATAATTTGTAGGTTTCTATCAAGTTTTGGATAAAATTCGTCAACCAGAAGTCTGTCTGTTTGTATGTCCGCGGTCATGTGAACAATATAACTCAAAAACTCGAATAGCTAGATGGATAAAATTTGGTACACGGTTTTATCGTCATGAATGTAGGTTCGTATAATATTTTGGGCCAAATCCGTCAAAGGGTTGACTGTCTGTCGGTCTGTATAATTTACTTTTGAAAAGAATCCGTCATCTCCACACGCATGCGTACTGGAAGCAATCTTCTGTGCACGCGAAGGCTGTAGAGCGAATTGCGTCAGTTTGTCCTTGAGACGTCAAGAGCGGAAAATCGGTACGCATCTCTTTGAATTTGATTCTTTACCTAGATATTTTTCAATCACTATAATGAAAAACCTTCTGATAGTCATAGGATTCTGGATAACAGTAGGTTCGAATTTTTTTATCCACGCTGGGGGAGGGGAAACAGCACCTTTCTGGGGAAGTATACGAGAAAGTTTAGGGGAGAACACTCCCGCTGGTTAATCCTTTTCATGTCGAATGACGATATATCGTTGCGTATTCGTATCGCGAGAGAACTCCATCTCAAAATTTATAAAACGTTATAAATGGTTTTATTAATTAATATATTCGATTAATATTATAGGTTAATAGTAGATTTTTCTGTTTTTCATAATGTTTTATATTTATGTAATTCGATGGTTTTCCAAGAAATATTGAAATACAATTGGGATTAATTTTTTTTCTCCCTTTATTTCGTAGTATGCTGCTTTTTTAATTTTGTAAATATCATTCGTATTTTGTTTCGTTTACAGCTTTTTCCCAAACCTTAGCAAAATCGTCAAATTGGTCCGGCATTCTTCGCAAACGATACTCTCGGTCGGCACTGAAAAGGTTAAACTGTACATAGGCTGCAAGTTATGGATCCTAATATCGTACAGGATTTTCATTTGGTGTAGTACTGCAGACTAGACACTGTATATGTATAGCGAATTTTTACAAAAACTAATGCCAGTATGGTAAAATAAAAGCAGCTATGAAGAAATTTAGTTACAGTATTGTCTCACATTAATTTTAACAATTTTTTCCAAATTTAATGGGAATTGAAAAGAAAGACTGTGGTACATGCCTTCAAATTTCTTGGCTCAAGTTTAAGATATCACGACTATTTTAAATTATGATCAATGCTTAAAATTTATACGAATGGTCATTTCGTTCTTTAGCAGTTCGGGCTTAGTAGTAGGCTTATGTAGTTAAGATACACTATCTGATCAAAAGTATCCGGGCACTTACGGATTTTCACATTTTTTAGAACTTCTCCTGAAAGGCTAAACTGACTGCCCTTGAACTTCGACCATGTCAAGAATAGATTCTAACTCACATTTTACAGTGAAGATCTACAAATTGATGAATACGAAAATTATTTTGGCCCACCCCGCTTTAGAGAAAGCTTATAACCAGACGAAACTTTCAGCAATGGTTATGTTTGATGTGCATAATATTTACACGAATTTTCGTAAACTCAGCGCAAATATTCGGGACGATACAAAGGTTTTCTTAAAAATTCCCACATTTCTCCGCCTGTTTTTTGCTTATAACATGCCGAGTTTTCTGTTTTATTATACGAAACTTACAGAAAAAATGACAATATGTTAGAGAAGCATTGTGTAAAAATTTAGAAATTTTTTTTTTTGAATATTGGAGAAAATACGAGTAGTTGTAGTAAATAATGTTTTACTGCCATTGAGCGAGACATAGCGTAATTTTTCTTTCATAACTTCAAAGCCAGAATTGTAGGTCAACTTATGTAAAAATTCCAGTCAAATATCTTTAAGATTTTGAAAGATATCAGCATTTCAGTGAGCAGAAGTTTTGCTTCCCTCTAAGAGAAACAAAACGATGACGGGTTTTCCACAAATGGATATTTTTAAACTTAAATTTTCGAATAATTTTATAGAATTTAATAAAGATTAAACATGTTGAATACCCAGGCATACTTATAAATAAAATTCATAATGTAAATAAATTGCAGTCCGACGATTACTATTTGAAGTTTAAAAAATATCCATTTGTGGAAAACCCCTCATCGTTTTGTTTCTCTTAGAGGGAAGAATAAATTCTGCTCATTGCAATGCTGATATCTTTCTAAATCTTAATGATATTTGACTGGATTTTTTGCATAAGTTACCCTACATTTCTGGCCTTGAAGTTATGAAAGAAAAATTACGTACATTTCTGGCTTTGAAGTTATGAAAGAAAAATTACGTTATGTCTCGCGCATGCGTAGTAAAATATTATTTGCTACAACTACTCACATTTTCTCTAATATTCAAAATGTCTTTTTCTGAATTTTTACACAATGCTTCTCTAACATACTGTCATTTTTTATGTAAGTTTCGTATAATAGAACAGAAAACTCGGCATGTTATAAGCAAAAAATAGGCGGGGAAATTTGGGAATTTTTAAGAAAACCTTTGTATCGCCCCGAATATTTGCGCTGCGTTTAAAAAAATTCATGTAAATATTACGCACATCAAACATAACCATAGCTGAAAGTTTCATATGGTTATAAGCTTTCTTTGAAGCGGGGTGGGCCACAATAATTTTCGTATTCATCAATTTGTAGATCTTCACTGTAAAATGTGAGTTAGAATCTATTCTTTACATGGTCGAAGTTCAAGGGCAGACAGTTTAGCCTTTCAGGAGAAAATCTAAAAAATGTGAAAATCCGAAAGTGCCCGGATACTTTTGATCAGATAGTTTAAATAAAAATACGCATTTTCATTTTCTGAAAGAACGAAATTAAGTAAATACGATGCGTTATAAACTGTTGACAAAGATTCTACAAGTATAATAGATATAACATGCAAGGTTATTTAAAATTCGTCGAAAGAATTGTTAGGGCGCATGTGTAGGGAAGTAGGTATCACAAAAACAAACCAAAATCAGATATGAAAGTACTACTCGAAGAGCTGTACGCTAACGCTATAGTTTGATTTTAGCGCTACACAATTTAAAGTTCCGACTCAATATGGAGTTGAGGCATATTAAAAGTTTACGAATGCCGAGAAGGCGAATATGCACCTTTTGCATGCATGATTGTACATACAAAATGGTAGCCGAACAAGCATCCATCGCATCGCCAAAATGTTTGTGAATTTGCAGTGAGGAAATCAAAGTGAATATGTCTCTATATGAATAGTGAATATGTAGTGAATAAAGTGAGTACTATTCAAGTACAAAATATCGCCAGAATTAAAAGTTTGCGTCATCGGGTGTCGGTTCTGGCTTGTTTTTGTGCTTTCTACCTCCCCTAACATTTTGCTTATTGGATATTGAATCACCCTGTATGCAATTAAGTCGCGAGTTATTGAGTGGATCTATACAGTGGCGGTTTTTCGCACGGGCGCTCGCTTCGTGAATCTAGGGATCCTCAAAACCTATTCGACTTACATCGCAAGGCTTAGTTGCGACATTGGGTAAGCGGAGGGGGCTTGCCTCATATTGACAAAATCCGCCACTGGATTTATACACAGAATATGGATTTTGAATCACCTTGTATGTGTATGCAATTAAAATATGTGCATTATCCAATGGATTTATACCCAGAATATGGGTATTGAATCGCCCTGTATGTAATTAAGTCTTGAATTATGGAGTGGATTTATACACAGAATATGGATATTGAATCGCCCTGTATGTGTATGTAATTAAGTCATGAATTATCAAGCGAATTTATACACAGAATATGGATATTGAATCACCTTGTATGTGTACGCAATTGAAACGTGTGCATTACCCAATGGATTTATACACAGAATATGGATATTGAATCACCCTGTACGAGCTTGTAATTAAGTCGTGAATTGTCGAGTGAATTTATATTTAAAATATTTACAAACCGAATCATTACTTTTTAACTGACTACTTGAAAGGTAATATATATATATATAAAATACCGTACTTAAAAATGAAGTATAATACATTAATTTAAACTTTCTCCAGTCCATATTCACTTAGTGTACTTCGAATAGGACACCGAAATACTTATTTATAAAATACGCAGTATCAAAAGTAAAACACCACGTTATTATGGATAGAAAATATAGTTTATTACAAAATAATACTTTGTTAGTAGCATTATTTATATCAACAAAATAATATTGTTAAGTTCGTAAGTACCCGCAGAAATCATTTTTGGCACTTCGGGGATTCAGCTAAAAATTTTAGTTAACAACTAAGCACATATTAAAAATTATTAAATGTTAATTATCAAAACATTATCTCTAGCAGAAGATTATATTTTCTTGAAACATTCACTACTTAAGTGAAATTAAAATGTTACATACAAATCACACTGAAGTTGAATATAAATGGAATGTTCAAAATATATCTTTAACTGCCTTCAACGAAGGCAGTTTACAATAAAATAAGTCTTGCATCTCTCGTATCATTTTATACTAATCAAAATAGTTTTTAATACATGTAATGAAGTTCGAAATGAAAATCACTGTTGTTTAAAATTACTCAAAGTTATAAAACTTCTGAAGTTCTATTAGAGAGAATAGGTTAATTGAATAATCAGAAATTAAAGCACGACACAAAAATTTATCATAAGCATTGCAACACAATTTTTATATAACAGTAAGAACTGCAGCCTCATAACCTATAAAAATAGAAACTTATGTTTTTACATGATTGCTTGGAAGCAATTAATTATTGATTTCAGAAATTATGAAGAAAGCAATTTCTGAAATCTTATTATATCACTCATCAAAGATGATTATTCAACTCCAATGACTTCATGCAAATAAAAACCCCGAAATAATTAAAAATTGTTAAAATGCATCATTGAAATTGTTTTAATGAGATTTTCCCCAACCAGTCTTCAGAGAAAAATTACACTCGCTTCAGTTGATTAATATTTTGAGTTTCTCAGAAATATATATTAATGAAAAAATAAAAATTTCAATGAAAATTTCCAGACAAATGCAATGAAATCTAAGCTAGAGGCGAATTATTTCCGACTTAACACGCTATTCATATCTTGTATAAACATCACAAACGAACTGAAATATACATTTCTGGTACTTCTAAAGGTGTACTTAATATCTCAGTCTTTTTCAAATATACAATCAGGATACCTTGATGAATATCGCTTACCCCATTTGTGACTTCCAGTCAAAGGGATATTTATCACACATACGACTCAAGAACTTCCCTAATTGGCTCCTGACTAGACCTAGAGGCAAATCAAAAAATATGTATGCCTAAGCAACTTGAAATACGATACACTTTGACCGTATTTTCCATTGACATTTCTTTCTGGAAAAACCCCGAACGATAGCAAAACACATATTCGCATTTCGATCAAATTATCAGCAAGCAACTGATATTTTAACAACTATGGTTTACGTAGATCAATTGAAATATTAGTGAAGAACATTCCTAAGAATGGCATTTGGAATACCACACAGGCAAAGGTATTTTCGATGGTGATTTGCCAGAATTATTCTCAACAGGTGATTTTCTAGGTGGCAAACGTATGGGTTTTGAATCTATTTCATCATTAATATTGACAGGTAAAGAATTATACTGAATCACACCATCAAACTCGTTGGAATCGTCGAATTTTGTCTTGGCCTGGAATTCTTCGATCAGCTGTTCAATCTTTTGAATAAAATTCTTATCTTTACAGAGATCACTATGCTGAAGAAGTTTCTCCACTACAGGAGACGCTTGTTTTTCCGGCGACGGCGCAGAATTTTTGCGTTGTAAAGCAGTTTTCGGCAGAGACTGTCTTTCAGGAGACCAAAACATTCTCCTCGTCGGTTGCTGACTGTTCTGCTGTATATTGCGGGCATTTTGCTGCATCACAGTGGTTCTGGTTTGAAATTTGGGAGGAGAAAGTTGCATTTTGGTGTTTGGTCTTTGACTGATTCTAGGCGAAGAGTGACGTTTGGGATCGCATCTTCTGAAACCGCTCTCAATAATGGATGCATTTCTTCCTTTGGCATTAACGGGGGATGGACCTCTGGAATGGAAGATCAGGTTCTTCGTTTGAGCTGGACCAGATGATGGAGTTTGGAATAAGTCTTCTGAACTCTGAGAACGAGTTTCACTCCAGTTCTGCTGGTAATGTCGTTGTGGTGAAACTTTTCCGATCTAAAAAGAAAACAATAACTTATCAAAGTATTCTCTTTCACGCAGGCAAAGTCCAATTAATGAAATCCGCAAATTATAAATAAAAAAAAATCAATTTTTTTTATCCAAGTGATAATGTGTAACTAAAACTGTTATTATACATAATGCATGAATAACTGAAATTGCTATTATACATTGAGAAGATAATATTCCCAGTGTGCGAATATTAAGTTTTAAAATCATTTACAAAGTACATTAAAAACAGAAATAATTTACGCAGTAAGATCAAAAACAGAATAGCTTTTAAAAATATACATTATAAAACTGTTAATTAAACAAAGAATTCAGTTTTTGTCTATTTCTTAAGAAATTGCCTACTCAAGCAACAATTAAATAGACATTAAAGGGCTACGTTATAAACTTTTTTTTATGATCGTTGCCAGAAAAAGAACCCATCACTCACAAGAAACTGCTGTTTGAAATAAAAGAATTACTTAGAAGTATACAGGATTCTTACATAACCTTACTATTTAAAAATACCATTTATATGCTTTATCAAGAGTTACACAGGAAAAAAAATTCCCAATTCTTCATGTGCTCTTTTTAATTCAACTAACGTGAATTGTAGGTAATACAGTTGCTTTACGCTCCAAAGTCCAAACAAGTTCGTCTCACGCAAGTTTGACTGCATTAACTTCATACAGTGGCCAATCCGGAGGGAGGCTATCGGGCTGCATCCCCCCCCCCAGACCTAAACAAAAACTCTTGATTTTATTTAAAATCACTACAACTTATTGTTCCTAATTTTCATTTAAAAAATAATAAAATTGTGACAACATTGCTTTCTGACTTGACAGGCTGGAAAATTTTCCTAATTTTCTAGTCATTCCACTTGTACTTGTAGCGTTGAGGCGGCTGAAAACATTTTTTGGCTAGTTATTTCATTGTATTTTTTTTATCAAATTATCGAAAGTATTGTAATGTTCTTTATGATTCTTTTTGTCAGGTGAGAAAAGTCCGTGAAGTTAAAGCGTTTTGGTTTACATAAGCCATGAGGTTTGACATTCATCACGACGATAAAAAAAATTTATGCCCTCACCCCCCCCCCCTCGAACCGAATCCGCCACTAACTTCATATGTATGCTTTTTAATTATTTTCACCTATTTTTACAATAAAAAATGCTTATTTTTTATTATTTAGCTACTGAAGAAATTAACTACAGAAACAGGCAGCATTTGACAAGATTTTGGCCAGAAAAAAAGTGGGACAAACGGCTTATCTATTCCCTCATTACACTTGTAATTCAAAAATATATTTAAACATATGATAAAATTACTATTTTGCAAGCTTTATTTCTCATTTTAGACAGAAATTAAAGCAGCATTTAATGCACGGATATTAAGGAAGGAGGTAAGGCTGTGCCAGGTGGAGAGAGAATGCGCCAACGCGTATCTTTGCAAGTATGTGCACTCTAGAGGCTAACAGTGAAAACCAGTAGTTCAGAACCATGACGCTAATTGGTGACAATCTCAGAAACTTTAAGCTTTTACTGTTAGCCAGTATAAGGCCAGCATCCTCACCTAACTGGGCACATTCATTGAAATAGTTGAAGACTAGAAATAGCACACGATGCAAGGGTCAAACAAAAATCAAACATCGTTTTTTCACGTTAAAGAATAAAATGACCAATGCTTTATAGTGTGGTAAACACTAAAAGCGTCTAGTAGTCTTCTAAGTAGTTCAAGAGAGGTCGGTAGTGTAACGTCCCTATGGGCTGATCGAACAGTTTTTTTGTGATCTCTCAACATTTTCTCTTTTGGCACTTTCAATGTTACAACTATTAGTCCCCGTTCTTTGACGAAATATTTCAAAGTACTGTAGATCCCCGAACTTACTTTTGGCGGCTGTTTATTCTCAGTCCTGGGCGTCAAAGCAGGCAAACGGCTGCTAGAATTGCCACCATCGCTCATCTTCCGTTGCATGCCTGTGCCAAAAGCAACAGTCACCTGCTGCTGTGAGTAGTCTTTTCTCGGCACACCTGGCGAGTATTTCCAGGACGAAGGCACAGTGTCTTTGAAGACCAGCTCCCTCCTTTCGATTGGTCGCCTAGGTCTTCTCTTGAAGGTATCGTCATCAGAATTTTCGCCATCTTCATCAGAAGAAGTGACACCTTCCCTGGAGATGCGGCGAGGTGGTCTTTTGGGAGGAGATTTTCTTTCTAGAGTGTCCTGGAGACTAGAAGTTGACGAATCATCGCTGCAAGGCAAAGGCTGGAGTGGCAGGGGTCGACCAGCGGTGGGTGGTGATGAAGAAGGATGGTTGCTTCGTCTTCCTGGTGTTGGAGACATGTAGGATAAAGACCGACGGTGGCTTTGAGGGGACGATGGAGTACTGGACGGTGTTTGGGGTGGTCTGAAAATATATAGAATTATGAAATTAAAAATAATTTAGCTGGTTATTCTCTTTCAATAAGTATAGTGCATCCACTTGTTAAAAGTTATTCGAAAACTGATATATGCCGGTTTCTCTTAAAGGAGTATCAATTATTTCTGTAGGCGATATACGATTAAGATTGGTATTAAAAATTAGAGACAAGCTCATTTTGACTTGCATCAACTAATTTCTGAACTCAAAGTTCGTAAAGAACGGCGCCAATTGGAGGATTCCGAGACAAAGTGAACCAAGTCCATAAGATTCATTTCTGTGAAAACAGATATCGAAGTTGACTAGTAGCATTTAAAATAACAGTAGACTTCTAATCAGAAAATATAACATTTCTACACTATCATTGCAGTATTAGTGCAAAAAAGGCAAAAACATGGACTTGGTTCACTTTAACTCTCAACCCTCCAATTATGAAGCAAAAGATATCACTTTTCCTAAAATATAATCAGGGGAAAAAGGGACTATTGACATATGCTTTTACTGTGAAATATAGCAATATATAATATTCAAATAGTTAATATATTAATGAAAGCAATTAAATGCATATTTTGTTAGCATGCATTATTTGTATGTTTTTGACTATATTAATAATGATTTTTTTAAAGGAATCCATTGACCAACTGATTGCTTATTTATTCTTTTCAGCGATCATTCAGTTTTTACTTTCTCGTATACGAAGTATACAGAGAGAAAGTGTTGTAATCGTCAAAAAATTCGAAGTCGAGATTTTGATTTGACCTCCCAGAGTCTGTCTGTTAACACGATAACTCTAAAACTATTAAAGCTACAGGGATGAAATTTAGTATGTGATCTTTACACATAATTTATAGGTTTATATCAAATTTTGGACAAAATTCGTCTATGGGAAGTCTGTCTGTCCGCATTCATGTGAACACTATAACTCAAAAACGTAAATAGCTAGGCAGATAAAATTTGGTACACATTTTTAACACCAGATTTAAAGTTTATATCATATTTTGGACCAAATCAGTCAAAGGGTTGACTGTCTGTCGGTCTATATAATCGCATACTTGTAAACATTATAACTCCTTAACACAAGGACTTATATAAATGAAATTTGGTATGTGGCCTTTCAATCTTAATTGCAGATTTGTGTCCAATTTTTGTTTCAATCGGTTAAAAAAAAGGCGTTCAAATTGCTTATTCAATTTTCTTCTTTAAGCACACTATTTCCGTCTTGGCGAGAGTGAACTTGACGCTTGCTGAGGGAAACATGTGGATAAACATTGCATTCTGGGTTACAGTAGATTCGAATTTCTTATCGACGCGGGGAAAGGTAGGTTGCCATAATTGCCAAGCATTGGTACGGGACGTTTAGATGCTAAATCACGAATAGAGTAGGTACGTATTTAGCTTATTTTACTCTGATAAAAAAAATCAATAATGCTTGAGCAATCTTATAAAATGAACACGCAGAATAATAATAAAAAAAAAAGATGCGAGGATAATCCTTTTCAGCCCAGTCACACTTTAAAGCTGATTTTATTTTCTTCGTTTTTTCTTTCCGTTTCACATAATTATAAAATTGGGCGCAAGTCATTTTAAAATTGTAATGACGCAGAGTTTAGGAAGAAAACGGAACAAATAATAACACTGGACTGAGTAGTGAAATACGGTAACAGTCCGTATATACAGGACTTGTGGCTACTCCAGAGAGAGGGAAAATGAAACCTTTTTATGAAGTATACGAGAAAGTTTAGGGGAGACCACTCCCTCTGGTTAACCTAAAATACAGGATGCATTTCAGTCACCTTGTATCTTCTTCCAAGATATTAGCAAATTATTGGTGTTTCTATTTGATAGCCATCATTATTTTTTACGTTTGGATGAATGGTACTGTCTGTCCACCACGAGAACTGTCGCCGCCAAATTGTCTAGTTTGCGGTGGTAGCTATAGAAACAGGTTATCGTAGGAAGAATCCATTTCTAGTAGCTAGAAGTTCATTCAAATGTGTTTCGCCGCAAACTGGCGCCAAGAATAATAATTAAAAAAAATTGACTTCCGTTGGATTTCGGCTAGCATAGCCGGTTGCTATAGCGACCGCCGTAAACTAGACAATTTGGCGGCGACAGTTCGCGTGGAGGACAGACAGTAACTATCGAATACGTTTCTGAGATACCATATTCTCCCAAGTCGAAGCAACGGCTTGGAACAGTTAATTTCTTTAAAGGCGGAATAATTCCGCTGGCAAGTGTATGTGTATGTTTCCCCGCGTAAACGAGCGAATAAATCGTCAAATTTTCCCATTAAGATTGAGTCCTAAGCGGTGACTTTAGAGCCAAAACCTATCACTCCTATGTGCAGCATACTCGTTTTTTTAGGGATTTGAATATGCAAATCTACTGTGTATCAAAGATGCGTGATAATGGCGGAAAGGACGTTCAGAATTTTTATTTTCTGTTGCATTTTCATTCAGAGGCCAGACTATGCTGAAGAAAAAGTGTTAACTGCATTGTCATTCAGTAGCGATAGGAAAAATAAAAATGATTTCCCGATTTCAGAAGTATAAAATTTGTTATTACTTGGGGTGTGGCTACGAAAAATGTCGAGTCGATCAACGATAAAAAGGTAAACAATTTCACTCGCAATATACACTGTACTTGTCAAAACATTCGCATCTGAAAAGACACGCTATTCATTGATTTCAAAAGAAACAATACAAGATACTTCGAATTTCGATCAGTAGGTTTTAAAAGAATCCAACTACGTCTCGACCTGAAAGGTGGTGGTGGTTATTTTACATGCCATCGAATTTATAATAGTAACCTTCACACGCTTCTTTTTGTCCTCAATATTCTTTCATTCCATTTATTGCCAAGCGTTGCGGCCTTGCCAGAGACTCGCTCCAATAGATGCAATTGAGAAACCAAAAATATATTCCTTGTCTGGCATGTACGCCCACACTTGCAGCAATAGCACTTTCAAAAAGCCGTAAAAATACCTTCCGTCCGCGTAACACATATTTAAGTGAACAGGTAGCATATACTTCCGCCTAAATGCGGCGACAAATCGGATGGCAAAGGTGGGCAGTTGGATATATAAAAGAATTTGCCGTACAGACCCACACAGAGAGCAGACAACAGAAAGGTTGCTTAATCGGTCTTCCAAGATATCAACGGCGAAGGTCAAGAAAGCGACTGTCCTTGAAAAAGCTGAACCTTATGATAAGGATGTGGTTTGGAATGTTTAAATAAATCCCTGATTTATGCATCTAGAAAGTACGTTATGGATTTTAATGCCGAGCGTGGCGTGCACCGATAATCAGGAGCGAGTATCTGCGTTTAATTCGAAGGAATTACAGTTGGAGATTTCTCCAGAAAAAATGTTTTAAAATTGTCTCAATTATATTAAAAAGCAAACGGTCTAGTTTCAATAGAATTCTG
>BGPR01032489.1:0-17479 GCA_013235015.1 Araneus ventricosus | reverse complement strand
GAATGAAGAATTTATTTTAGTTTTTTAGAGTAATAATCTAGAGAGAGTTTTAAACAAGCCGAGTAGGGTAGTAACATACAAGTTAACATGTAGCACTTGAGTGTCAATAGTTCTATGTACCGACTACCTCAGCATCTATATAAATAGATCTCACCTCTATCAATGCTGTGAAGTTAACTTGACCTAGACGTAGACCCAAGTAGTTACAGAACCTATGATGTTTCATTATAAACTTTTAAATCAAGGGTCAGAAATTGCTCATAAGCCCATGCTTTTTACTTCAGTTATTTAGGTCTAAATTAAATTTGCTAGTACTAAATTCAAACGAGAATCTATCAGGAACAGCAAACTTTCGAAAGGAAAACTTCAGCAACATAGGTTTGTCTCATTTTCTAGAGTAGATAAATAAATCATAGAATTATTCGGCCACAACCATTTAAATTTTAAAAGATATTTCATTGAAAAGAATCTTTCATTTCGAGGTATGAATTTTAACATGATAATGCTTATAGGCTGGATACTGTTACGAACATGGAAGTCGCTTCCCAGCAATGCTATGTTAGTCTTATGGTTGGGAAGAGAGTTTTACAGGGGTAAGTATTGAATGACCGGCAGCAGCCAGTCTTGGACCCCTGACCTTGGCGACCATTTTGGCTACTTGGCGAAAAATTTGGCAACATAGGCGACGAAATGTCCGACATAAAAATGCTAGAATTTTCTCGATATCTCTATTAGGGACCGAGATCCGGATTTATCCAGATAATTCCATGCGACGTCACGGCCTGTCGGGGAGATTATAAAAGGACCGTGCTCGGATCACAGAAGATAGTGTGGGTGTTGATAGTGTGTGTTCGCCTTTGGAGTACGAACGTCTTTGGACTATCTCTCCTTGGATTTTTATCCGCTGTGCGAGCTGGTAAGTTGTTAAACGCCGAGCGGTATCGAAAGTGCTGTTGCTGACTTCTTATTAGTGAATTGCTATTAGTTTGTGTTACTAATCTGGGCAAATGCTGTTTTTCCTGTTAGCTGCGCTTCGAGTTTTCCGGAATATTCTAGAATACAGTGTCATTCGCCGTTACCTGCTCGTTGGACTGTTCTCACTGTACATACACCGAACGGATTTTGTAACAATACCATTTGTAAATTGCATGTTGCAAAACTCGTTCCAAACGCTCTACAGGGCAGATTGTTTGACCTAGAGCTACCAAATTTCACGAATAGTTACTTTTTTGGTAGTAAATTCTCACTAAGAAAGTTTTAAAAATTTTAATTAGCTTTTTAAGTAGTTCAAATTAATTGAGATTTTAACGCTTTTCTTAATAAATACTTTGGAGCTTATCTATCGAACAAAAACCATTTTTATACCACTTTAAAATTAAAAAAAGATGCTTTTCATTGACACTAATTTTATTTCAGTGAAGTCTGTGATTTAATTTCAGTAATTTTTTCAAAATTAGTTTTAAACACAATTTTGTAACAATGTTAACCGCGGGCAACAAAATAGCAAGATTGTGAGTAGTGAGCATGTTTTAATAGCTCTCATGCGATTCTTGGAAAAATAAATAATAGACTTTTTCAGTTTATTTCCCACTAATACTTTAACATATTTCAAAACACTGGATTTTATTTTAACATAATAATGATTTTAAGATTGCTTTCTGTAAATTGCGTGATTTTAAAAATCTTCACGCACGGAATGCAAATCCAGCACCCAGACAATACAGACGAAGCATAATCCAGTCGAATTGCCATGAAAAGTAATTAAATGTGGACAAAATACATAACAGCAATTTAATTGCTTCAGGTTGTTGGCTCGGCCATACAAAAACATGGTACTATATTTTGCACCCGGACATTGGACCAGATAAGAAGGTGAAGCGAAGGGAAATTCGAACCATCGGTTTTTCTTGTTCAAATAAAAGTCTATTAAACTGAGAGGAAAAATTCAAATGAGAAAGTTATGGGTTTTAAAAAAAACTATAAAATGAGCATCGAATTTTTAGATAGCTTAATTAGGTTAGGAGTAAACTAAAAAAGAACGCAAATTTTCAACAATATTTTTAATTTTTTTCCAATCTCAGTGAAAGGTTTGCAAGAATTTTCTACTGCCATACGTGTCATACAGGATGAAATGAATAGCTGGTAAGAATTTTAGATCGATATCTGCATATTTTTTGAAAAATTTAACTTCGTCGAAAAAATCAGAGTCGCCGAAAAATGCCTATAAGTGCTTTTCTATCAATCCGAATTCGCGAAGAGGAAGAAAATCCTATTCTAAAAGTATTTTTCTACAATTTCAAATACCTTCTCTATGGTTGGTTTTTAAAAAGAAGTGATGAAAAATAAAGTTGAAATTGTCATTTCTTCTAAATTATTGTTCCTGAACGCGTTCTTCTTATGACTGAATTATGGCTCATTTCATAGGTTTTTTCTAAAGATGGGAACCCACGGCGTGTGGCTTGGCGAGTCTGGTCTGAAGTTTGACATACAGGGTGACAATTATTGAGCTATATGAAATAAAAAATAAAATTTTCAAAAACTACCGAGTTCAAAAATTTTATTCAAATTTTAAAAGTAACTACAGATATTCGGATTTAGTTTATGGCATGTTCGATATGCTTGCCATCAATGGCTATGAAGTGGCGCAGACTACGAGCAAAATTCTGCAAAAATCGCTGAAGTGTCGAGACATCGACACTACCAGTACTCTCGAACTTTTCAATCACATTTTTGATTGTAATAACGGTTGAACGGGTTGTCTTCAGCATGTACACGGATGCAAATTTCCTTTGAGCCTCAATCTGGCTATTATTGCTCGAATAGTAGGCCTTAGAGATCGCCGTATTTAGATTTTCAACGAAAAATGAACAGCAACAACAATAAGAGTGCGCATGCTAAAAAATATCTCAACATGCCCTGCATTCAACCGCCAAGTTTTAACTGAATCTCGCCACGGTTCAAAAGTTATCAAGGTTTTTTTTCATATAGCTCAATAATTGTCAACCTGTAATTGGCGGCTTTGGAACGTAAAGACTCGTTAGTGCTGTGGATGGTTTGAACTTCCCTATGAAATTTCAATAAATATTCGGACTTCAAAGGCTTGTAGATCGCCGTGGGAACCATGTGCCACGCACCATAGGAACAAGGCTTAATGCCTATGAATTTCTTATTTAAATTTTTCCTCTAAAATTAATAGCCTTTTATTTAAACGCAAAAAAACGATGTTCCGAACTTCTCTCCTTCTTCCCGCTTATCCGGCACGATATTCTGGTACAAAATATAGTGCCATGTTTTGTCTGGCCGACCCAGCGACTTAAAACAATGAAATTGCTGTTATGTATTTTTTCCATGTCAAAGTACAATTCGACTGGATTATCAAGCCTGAAACATTATGATTCATAGATGTTTCGAACTAGAGGTTCGCCATCTCCTTCTCTGAGTTTAATTAGAATAACGCCCCGCTTTGGAGATATAAGAGGGTTATTACGGGACGGATATCGTAATTTTGATCAGCAATTAGATGACAAGGATGACACCTGAGCTATACATCCTCTTCAAACTTTGACATCACATCAGTGGGAGGATATTTAATGGGGTGGATCGAAAAGTATAGGAAAATTTTTTTGAGGGAAATTACTTTTGGCGCAGGGTGGGAAAGTTGTGTCTTAGTTATACTGGTTTAAATATATTTTTTTATTGAAATCCATTCATATCTTCCAGTGCCCGAAAAATAGTTAAAAATGACATTTTTTGGCAATATATATATAAAATATTTTCAAAATTCCCTTTAGCGCCGGGTTAGAAAGTTTTGTTTTGAGTACATTAGTTTACGTTTTTTTATTATTATTCAAATTCATTCCTATCTTCTGGTGGCCCACGCGCCCCAAAAATAGTTAAAATTTGACATTTTTACGATTTTGACTCAATCAAACAACAAGGGAGGGAGGAATAAAAGAACGCTTTTACAAAACTTCCCCTGTAGCGATGTGTTTTTGTTTAGGAAAAGTCGAGATTGTGGCGTAGTTTATCTATGTCTTCGAAATAAAGTTAAATTGTGTTATATTGTAAAATATAAAAAAGAAGAAAAGGTAGTTTTTGGTCCCTGAATAATATTATATAAACAAAAATAATTTTATTCATTTGACAATAAAAAAAATAAATAATTTTTCATTCTCTCCTATACGTTTTTCCCTGTAAAATTGCTTCTTTAACGGATTTTTAATTTTTAATTCAAAATTTGCATGAAAATCGTTTTTTTGCAAATATTTAAGTGTCTTTGGGCACCGGAAGAAATTAAACAAAGTTGAAAAAAATTTGCATGCATGCTAGTACACTTAAAAGACAACTTTTGCACCCTACACCGATTATTCTATCCATACTTGGAATTTTCGATCCACCCTAATATTTAACTGTGTTGGAAATAACATGCATCAGGCTCCACTCTACAGCAGGTCTTCAGTGGAATCAAGTATCATATCACAATATTGCGGCCGAGACTTTTCCATTAGGCCAAAGCGAGGCTGTGCTATCAGCTTCTCATATGTTTAAAGGCATTTATACAGGGTGTCGGAAAAGTATTGGACACATTACAAAAGTATGCAAAAAACACCTAAGAACAGTAGCGTTATCCCGATGTCTCGTATTATTAAGATGACTTATAAAAATTTGTTTCACAGAATTGTCTATTCACAGAAATCGATAAGATGGAGCTAGTACGGATCGATGTATATTGTATGAGAGCATTTCAGTTAGCAGTTGTGCCATCCGAATTACGTCCATTGGATTTTTTCATGTGGGATCTTGTGAAAGATTGTATGCATCAGAGGCCTTACGCTGATATGCAGGAATTGAAGCATCATATCACAGCTGCTATTGACTCGATAGCTCCTCAGATGCTTGCAAACACATGCGTGAAATTGAGTATAGCTTGGGCATACAACACGCAACCAAGGGATATCACATCTATATTTAACAACTTTTGCAGTTCTATAATAAGTGAGCAAAGATATTTTGTTTCTATATGTTCTATTTTTTATTTTATATAATTCTGTAACGTGTCCAATAATTCTCGGTCGTCCTGTATTTTATTATGTAAAGTTTAATGTTGCAATAAATAAACTACTTACGCTTATATTATAAGATAGATTGTGGATTAATATAAGCATAAAAAAAGCAGCACTCAACACCCTTGCGTCGAGAATCTTTCAAATCTCTAACCAATTCGATGGGCACGGAGTAGATGAAGCAAGGAAAAAAACCAGCAGAAGTGTTCTCCTCTCGACTTTCTGGTATACTTATACAATACGGCTCACTGTGCTTAGCTTCATAGCATAATGAAGAGAATCGAGTATGCATTTTGAGCCTTTTCCCTTTGACCGATTGTGTTCAAAATTTCATACACAGCTACATAGACATAGATACTACATCCTACCCCGCACCTAAGACAATGGCGGCCCCTTAACGGTATAAGGGGTAAGCGTAGACGGATGCTAGCAACAACCACACGAGGCCCCACACCAGAAGACACAATACGACAACTGTATCAAAATCTTAAAAAAACCCAATAAATTACATAAAAAAAGGAACAAATGTGACAATAAAAAATATAAATATTTAACAGTCTCTAAAAGAACAGTCCATAAAAAGTCCATAATAAATGCCCGATTGTTTAGCAGTCCCTCATTGGAAGCAGAGCAAGAATGCTTACCGTTGATTAGCAAAGAAGATCCAACTTGATCTTAATTAGAGGGATTTAGTTAAATCCTTAGACTCTCTTGGCTACAAAGACTTCAAAGTTTGGCGCAGGAGTAAGAATTTTGAAAAAAGAGTCAAAGCAGCAATTCCATATAAAAGTATTCTTTAGGAATTTAACTACAGAAGAAAAGTCGTCAGTTTTGGCGTCTATGTCGGAAATTTTCGGATACTAAGTGATTGGTTACTGACTTTGACCAAGATTCCAAGTTTGCCTATCATCAATACTATAGATAACACTTACACAGCTACAATCATATTGCCAAGACCTCTTACCATCAAATTTAATTTATTTTGCTTATATTAAGTTATTTTGTTGACATACTCACGGGAAGACAATCATTATACTCACATATCTAAAATTTCTGTGTGAAGATAATAAAAAAACTTCACCCATGAATCTTGTTACGCTTTTGAGTTATGATGTTCACATATGACGAATAGAAAGATCGACAGACAGTGAGCCTCTTGATGGATTTGGTCCAAAATTTAATTCACAGTTCTACTAATAAAATTATATGCCAAATTTCATTTATCTAGCTCATTGTTTCTTTGAGTTATCTTGTTCACATCCAGTGGCGGCTCGTGAGCTCACTAACGAAGAGGGATGCAAGATAATATTTTTCAAGAGAATACATTTTTAAAAAGCTACTTTCAGTAGACCAAATTTTTTAATTCGAAACCAGATATGAAATTTCATGCTTTTCAAATAAATTAAATAACCAGTATATATGACATGTACTAGAGGTTTTACTAACAGAAAGTTGAGTGAATGTTGATGTGACGATTCTGCTGACGAAAAAACAAAAACAAAAATCAGAGCTCCACCTACACACTTCCCTCCACGCCCACTTCATTCGATAACACTGTTCCAAAAATAAATATTTTCTTTAAAAGAAATCTAGCCTTCCATCAAGAGAAAGAAAATAATCAAATCAACCAGATGTGTTTTTGTCGACTCAACACAAACCGAAACTAAAACACATATACAGCCAATGAGATTGTCACTTTGTGTGGAAATGAGGAAAAAAAGAAAAATAAAATAAAAAGAGCAGCTTTTTCTCATTCAGTTGGCTCCGTGCCAGCCAGAGCTACTCTCCAGGCGGACCATAGACCGTCTAAGTCAAAGGGGGAAGGGTTGCTTTTTCTCTCCTGATTTTCTGCGCTGTGAACGAATTTTTTTTGGGGGGGGCAGAGTATTTTGCAGCTCAGACCTGCTTCTTTCTTACTTGTTGATTAATTTTCTGTCTTTTTTTCAATTTTATATTCCTTTTTTTGCAATTTTGTAAGTCATGGAACTCTGAGTGTGAATTAAAAACAAAAATACAAATTTTAAAAAAATTTCAGGGAGTGCTGGAGCTCTGCAGCCCTAATGGACGAGCCGCCATTGTTCACATGCACTCGGATGGATACACAGACTTTCTATAGGCGGATTTTATTCAAAATTTGATAGAAATCTATAATTTTGACTTCAAGTTTACATTCCAAATTTCATTTATCTTGCTTGTTATTTTTTAAGCTATCTAGTTCACACAAAAAACATAATTCCAAAATTGTGTTTTTCTGACTCAGGGAGGTCTAAAACGTGGAGATCTTGAGGTCGAATTTTTTGACGACTACAATATTTCCTCTTTGTTTATTTCGTATAGGAGATCGTAAAAGGATGTTGACATACAAATGCATGTATGTTAACAAAATGATAAAATAAAAGTATAGAAAAAAATTATACTAATGAGAAAAAAATTATAAACTTAAAATTCAAACATAAAAATAATTAGTACATAATACAAACACACACCCATACACATAAAAAGATTAAACAACACAAAAATACAATATATGACATACTAAAATGTATAAAACCTTTAATGAAAAAGAATATGCGAATATAACAGGAGTGGTATTATCTCCCCACCATGATAATTGAAAGGGTTTCTGAAGTTTCAAAATTAGGTAAATGTCTACCACCAATACGCAAAAAAATTCTCCTAAAATAATTTTATGACCAACAAAATCTCATATTCACATAAAATTACTAAGCTTTTTGCTTATGTGTGCGAAGTAAAAAGTTGAAACAGTGCATTTAAACATATTCGAAGATAATTTTCCCCAATAATAATTTATTTAATTACGCTAATAGAAGATATAAGACCGAGATTTAACAGCAAACTTATTCCTAAGAGACCCAACTGCCTAAAAATAAATGCAGAGGATTAATAAAAGGCCCATTTGGGGGCAGCCTATCGCCAAGAGATTTACGAGAGCCCGTGTACATATTTTTAGCCTTCTTTACGGTCTCCTCAGGATTTCGGGCATATTGCTGCGGGTAAATTATGACCCACGGAACAGCAACATGACAACTCGTGGAAAATAAATATTTTTGATGGAAAATGACGAGATAAGAGAATAGATAAGAAATAGTCAAATTATGGAGATGTTAATGTGTTCCTCAGGTAAATTTTTGCTAAAATATTTGTAAGTAAAATTCGGTATTTAATTATATTAAATTTTTCAACTCCCAATAAAGTTTGCCAATATCTAACACTAGGTTTTGAATTTTCTGAAGTCAGATGATTAATATACCTGATTTTCATCTTCCGTAATAATTTGAGAAACATCCAAGAAGATTACTCTCATAATAAACTATCTACTGAATCGAATAAATCCATTGACTTAAAAATTGTTAGCAGAAGTGTTTTCCCATGTCTTTCTCATATACTTCCAAAATGCGCCCTGTTTTATGTTTAACTTCGAAGTTTTATTGAATGGAATATGAATTCTGGAACAGTACCTTCTCCGTTGACCGCTGGATGCAAAATTACACACAGATCTACAATATGGAAGTGAAGATCACATAGTAAAATTCATTCTTCCAGCTTGTTGTGTTTTTTGCAATTACGCTAAAAAAACACACGAATATACTGACCGTCAGACAGCTAACCGTTTACGGATTTGGTCCACAATTAAATACACTTATGCCAAATTTCACCCATTCAGCTCTTTGTGTGTTTGAACTATGCAATTGCACATGGACTAACAGAGGGACGACAGGTTTTCCATTGACGGATTTCAATTAAAATTTGATAGAAATCTTTAATTTTGGTGTTAAGACTACATTCCAAATTCCAGCTATCTATCACGTTGCTTTTTTGAATTATCGTGTTCACAGACAGACAGATAGACCACTAAAATGACTTTTTTTGTCAGATTCAGAGATATTCATCAAAACTTTTTTGATGATTGCGATACATTTTTTTCCCATTCTTCGTCTACAGCAAAGTAACAAAACAAAAAATGAACATGTTATAGGATCTGTCATGGGATACTGAATGAAACATTTGAATTTTTCTCAAAATTTCATAAATACAAGATAACAGGAGAAAGTTTGTGTACATTGCGATACACATTGTACTTCTTAGAATTTATAATTTTCTTAAACTTAGTTTTAAGAAAATTATTACTTCTAAATGTTTTCATATCTCAGAACCGAAACCAAAATTAACAAATTTATTAATACTTTTTGAAACAAGAAATGACCAGCTTGGAGTCGTACCAAAAATGATTAGTTATAAAAGCGAACATGCAAAAAATTTCTCAGAAATTGCTTTTGCTGAAATCGATGATGCCCTTAGCACAGAATGCTCAAAGATTAAATCCCAGAAGAGGCAACCTTACGAAGGCGATTTTTGATATGACTCGTAAGAAAGTTCGAGAATTCTGCCTTGGGTTCAAGCTTTTATAACTGGACTCGCAATATTCCATACTGTGTAATGATGAATATTAGACTCAATTGCGTTTTTAAAAATAATTTTGAATAATTTAAAAATTAATAAAATAACTAACTTGTTATAATTTTAATTTCAAAGGGAATAATTAATCAATCAATTGTGGTTTTTTAATCAATAATTTTTCATTTGAATTTGAAGATTAAAATTTATTATTTTTATATTTACAACATTCCATACACTCAATTATATAACTTAGACAAATGAGGTTTGAAAGTTAGAAAACTGTAAAATGTAGCGTTGATCTGAGAGCAGCTGATTTGGTTTGGTTTCCCATTTATTGGTGCTATAACCATCGTTTTGACCATACTGGGCCAGATAAAAAGTTACATTTCTATTTGACTAAAAATAAAATAAGGGAAATATATGATAGCGAAAGGATTTGTGAATGTGAATATGTCATGGCAGTTTAAATATACAGTCCTGATCACTTGAATAGCTTCATATATAAAGAACCCTTACATATTAAATAAAAAGAGTAAATATTTATTATCATTACATAGATAAGCTTATTAGATGGATTTTAATCTATAATAACAAAATTACTAAATAAAGATTTCTTACATATGAATTATTAAAAATACTAATTTATTAACGAAATGACCCATTCACTTGAATAGTTTCAGTGTTATTTCCTGAAATTGAGGCTGAAAAAAAAATAGTATTTTAGTACTTTGTAGGGCTGCCTTGTACTTTTATCAATTCGGAAATTATATTTGAAAGGAATCATAAAAAGCCCTTAGTTTCTGAGGGGCAATTTTCCTCCACGATAATTGTATCGCTTGGTTTAAATCATTGCTGTTGTCATATTGCTGACTATTATGGCAAACGTCGTCAGACATGATGACTCAGATATCTTCTATTATATTTAAGTCTGGGGAGAAGGGAAGCCACTTAAATACGAATATTTTGAAGAGCTAACCATGTTTAGTGACATTTGCGGTATGTATCGAAACATTATACTTGCTGAAAAATATGGATGCGCAGCTTAAAGCCTTGGCTGCATGTTTTATAGTATCAATAAATGTATTTGCGATACATGTCTAATATTTAAAAGGACTCAGAAGTCCAATGCATGTGCTCTTTTGCAAAGAGAAACTGCTGCATCTTATGATGAGGCTTGAGCTGCGGTTGGCGTCTTAGTTTCATTCGTTTAATCGTTTTACATCACTTAATTATCCTTCTACGCTTGAAATTGAAGCTTTAATCCTTTTTAGTCTTCTAATTTAAGTCTAATTTTCTTCAGTTACTTTTATATTTGACGTGTAGGAATTCGATGGATGCCGACGAATCAAGTCGTGTTCTTTGGCTAATTATTCCTTCCTTTATTTCTGTTGTTCCTTTCTTCCTTTATTTCTTCCTTTATTACATTGTTGCACAGCCTACAAAAGATTGTTGATAACTTTAGGACTACGAGTAAGATTCTTTGCAATTTTCCGGTTCGAGAAACTTTCAGATTTCCAATTTCAACCTGCGCAATTTCGTCTTTGCTAGGGCGAAATGCTCTGCCCATTTTACAAAAGAGTTAACCACATTTAATTTAAGCTTACTTAACAATAACCACAAGCTATTAGATAGAAGAGATTCTGCCTTAGAATCCATTCCAGATTTACTAAATTTGAACTGGTGAGGTTATTTATGTGACGTGGTATTTACTGAGTCTTCCTATAAATTTTAACGAAACAGGTAAATTTGCATAAAATACATGATTTATATAAATATATATTTTTGGAAGTTAATGGATTAAAAAGGCATCATAAATATTGATAAAATTTATTTCTTGGAAAAATAATAGTTATTAAATTCTTTATTACTGGTGAAGCTATTCTAGTGATCATGTGTGTATTCATTGTAAATCACCCAAAAAAGTTCGAAGATTTATTGAAATCAGAAAATAAAATCCTATAGATTAAAAAAAAAGGAAACAGTTTAGCGTGCAGGATATTGCTAATCAGCGAAGATATTGCAATTGAAGTTTCCTGAAAGAAAAGTAAGCGTTAAGAATTGAATCAGCGATCTGAGAAAGTCGTTATTGCGGTGGTCTGAGTGGTATTGGTGGTGGTCTGAGAAACTGAACAAATCCAATAACTGTTTTCTCCAGGAAATAAAAAAATCTTATTTTTAACCAAATTTTTTTTATGAGAATCTTTCATCAGTGGATAACTTAGAGGTTACCTTCCCTATTTCTACCTCTAACAATGAGCCTGTGTATGATAACACATGCTCCTTGAACGTTGTATATATTTCGATCCTTCGGGGCTTGTTCCCTTCTACCAAACTGCTAATTTCCTTAAAATATAGACAGACTATCAAGATGTAGAAAATAGATACGGTAAAGTCACATTGTGGGCATGTGGTAACTTGTTCTCTTATCAACGATTGCCGATGTATGAATCTTTTAAATCGAATATGCAACGGGAAAAGGGTTGTGTATAAGTTTTTCTGTAACTCAGAAAAATCCAGTCTTGTAGGATGGGCTTCACTGCATGAAGTTTTTTTGTGCTTCCGGATTCCACTTTGTTTACCAATTTGAATAAAAGATGATGCGCTTTTAAGATCACCTGCAAGCATTATTGTGTTGGAAAAAAGCGCAAGTCGATTTCAGCAATCAGATCAACTTGTTCGTTTAATTACCTTCTATCACAATATGGAGAACTGCTGTTGAATTTTCAAAAGCTATAGAAGATAATAAGGCGTAAAAGTGAAATCATAGCATAATAAATGAGCGTAGCAACACATTATTGGTACCTGGTTGTTCGTCATAAAAGATTTTCATGTCTTTGTAGTTTTAATGTAAAAAATACGAGCATGCTCCAAAAATAACTACAGACGATACCAAAAAAAATACATCGTTAGAAATTGTTTCAGAACATTTTCAAAAATTAATTCAAATTAAAACAGAATGTCGCTAGGAAATGAAATTGGTATTATTGAAAAGCTAATTCTTTGAACTTTTAGATGATGTTAAAATGGCTTTTGTGCGATAATATGCTCCGAAGTTATTGTGGTTGGTTGGTTGTTGTGGAGTTTTATGGCACAAGGGCCATTTTTGGCTAAACTGCGCCAAACGTATGGTAGATAAACAAGATCACGGTGATAAAATATATGGTGTTATATTAAAAGAGGTAGATAAAATTCTAAAATAAATTTGAAATTCATAGTTGCATATGAAAAGAAAATCATGTTACCAAAAATGGATAGATAAAGGATGAAAAGAGATAAAAAATGCAAGTTTTAAAATACATCAGATGTAAAATACGTCTAAAATATCACATGGTGGGCAAAGACCAAATAAAATTTCAAGGACGAAATCTATATAGAGAAAATGTTTTAAAAAAAGAAAGAACTAAGCAAGTTAGTTTTTAAAAATCAATTCAGTGCAGGTCATTTGTTTTCAAAATATTTTCTTTTTAAAAGCAAACAATGTGCAAAACAGAGAAGCAATAATGCTACCTGTTTTTATATTTGTTTGCCTTTTCAGGTTTGGAAGGGGGTGGAGGACTGATAACTGCAGGCGAGTCCTCCAAGTCCTCCGACATGTTGTACTCTAAGGCATCCTCTTCTGATACAGAGGAGGAGCTCATCTCGGCATCAGCATCCGATTCCCGAGATTCTAAAATTCTTTTTTCCAGTGGAGGGAGAACAGCTATTGGTAAAAGCTCAATGTCAACAGAAGTAGATGTGATGGTTGGAAAAGGTTTCAAAGTAGATTGATGGGTAGATATTTTATCCTTTGTTGCAATAGGGTTAGTTATTTCATGGTGAGAGGTGGTGTAAAATTTTGCGATCTTTTCTGCTTTGGTGATGCTGTGGTTTGTTTTAGTTAGAAAATCCTTTTTCAGCTTTTTTTTATTTCTAACAAGTTGAAAATCAGTGAAGTCAGGCGAAGTCAAAGCTTCTTCACTGACCGGAGCAACAGATGGAGAGGATGGAATTGGCAAGTTGGTTATTGGAGGAGATGCTTCTGCAGTAGAATCAGATGGTTTAGAACAACTAACAGCAGAGGCATCCGGATTTTTTTGGTCGGATGGTGCAGAAAATTATTTTTTTGCTACAGAAACGCAACTATTTCCGGGTGTGGGTGTCTGTGAATTTACAAGTTTCCTTGCTTCTGGATAAGATATCTGCTTTTTTTATTTTTGTGGATATAATTTCTTTCTCCCGTTTCCAGGCAATACAGTTTCGAGAAAAAGAAGTGTGCTCCCCCTTACAGTTAACACACTTCTCTGTGCGGGTGCAATCGGTACTTTCATGTCCGACTTCTGCACAATGGGCGCAGGTGAGTGTCCCGCGGCAAGAAGTTTTCGAATGTCCGAAACGTTGGCACTTGAAACAGCGGAGGGGGTTGGGTATATATGTCCTGACAGAAAGGCGCATATATCCGGCCTTAATATTTTCAGGTAATTTGGCGGAGTCAAAAGTGAGTATTAGGTGCTTTGTATTTAGGAGCTGGCCATCCCTCCGTATTGATATACGCCGTACATGGCTCACCCGTGACCTTGCAATTCTTTAAGGATTTCTTCTGTAGGGACATTAAGCAATTCTCCGCAGGTGATAACTCCCTTGGAGGAATTCAAAGTTGCATGTGGAGATAACGTTACTGGAATGTTGGAAAATGTTTGCAGTTTCACTATTTGTTGCGATTGCTTCCGAGATTGAACTTCGACCAGAAGGTCGCCAGATCGAAGCTTTTTCGTGCATTTTACTTCACCTATATTACTAGTAATTGCTTTTTCAACTAAGAACGGTGACACAGAATGAAATGTTTCATTACTGCTAGAAATTCTTTTAATCAGAAAAAAGGTTGGAAAATTTGTTGCTCTTGAAGTGTTCGATATAATTTGTTGCCCACTGAAGGGACCAGATTTTGTTCCCATACGACATTTGTTGGGATTTAGGCCCGACGGCACCGCCCACCACGGAGCCCAACAAGGGAAGGCAGCCACCGGTTCTGGGTATGCCCAGCCTCGGCGTTTACCTTGGTGCTAACCGGAACCTATACGCTCAGGATCACCCCCGGGAACAGTGACCATCCTTAACGTCAAGCCCAAGGAGTGACCCCTTCGCTTGATCCCCTTGAGCAAAACAGCCAAATGGCTAGGATACCGGCCGATTGATACACCGGGAACCGAAATGTACCGCCCATCTAATGGGACGCCACGCACGGCCAACACGTGGGGGTAATTTGCTGTTCATGAGAAGCAGGAAGCAAACAGAGCGGTAACAGCTTCTCATGGAGAGCTCCCTCGCCTACCCTCGAGGGAAGGAAAAAAAGCAGAAACTGAAGGAGAGGAAAAAACGGAAAGAGATCAGACACTAGGGTACCTCGGGGTCGTGAAGCCCGTCACATCTAAGGAAGATGTACCCCTGAGGGGCCGAAGTTATTGTGGAAAAACGTTAAAATTTAAGGTAATTTTTAATTATTTAAACTTCTAATTAAAATTTTAAAAAAAAATCCTTTCTTAGTGAGCACCTACTACCCAAGAACCAGCCACCTGCCAAATTTCAAGTTTCTAGTCCCAGTGGTTTGGGATATTCGTTCATGAGACAGTGAGTGACTTTCTCTTTTATATATGAATGCCTCACTTGCCAAATAGATTAACTCCACTTTCTAATTTTTTAAAAATTTTAGTGTCAAAGCACTTGATTGACTCCTAACTGTTTATATTCAAAACAAATTTCTCTAGTAATAAGGATTAACACCACTAAATGATAAAATTTTCTTAGCCATTGAATAATAAATAATTTATTTCAGAAGCCAGTCTGATTAACTCCATACTCTAACGTAAATCGTTGCTAATTGCATTATTGCGCAATAAAAATTTAATTAGAAAACTTTTTAATGCAATGATATTGTCGTGAAAGGTACCGCTTTTTCTGTTGTTGTTGTTATTCGTTGCTTTATCCATCTTCTTCTTGGAGTTAAATTATGATAAGTTATTTTTACTCCTACACCTCCTCCTTAAGAATGATCCCTACGTATGTGAATTTTATTCGCTTTAATGTCGGATTTGCCGTTTGAAAAGATGTCTCAATTTTGTCTCTGCCCAACTGGTCTATTTCTGTTTTAAATACATTGCTATATTTTTCAAAAATACGATGTTGGATTTCGATACAGGATAGATTATTGATATACTTGAGACATTAGGCACTACACTGTGTATTAATTGTGGATTTTTAATTAATATCTCAACACCTATTATTAAATTATTCACTATATCGTTAGATATAAGGTCAAATAGAGCTGACGAAGACATCATTTATATTGCTGATGAATAAATTTAAACAAAGTAATAATAATAATTGTAACCGTAACAGAACAGATATTATTCATTTTTGCTAAAATCTTCAATAAAAATGTATATAATGAAGTTTTTCTGTAATAAAAAAAATTATTTGAAGATTTATTTTGATTTAATACTTTTCTTTCACTTGCCAAATTTATTAACTGCCTTAATCACGCAAAAATTGTAGTGATAATAAAGATTACCCCAAGCATATTCTATCTTATACTTTTATATGTCGTTAGATAAAAGATACATCTGCAGTAATACAGTCTATGACGTTTATTTGAATTTATAATTTAAACGGAATTTTAAAAAACAATGTATGCTATTTTATCAATTTTCTCTACTTTTTGGTTTGTGGAGTTAATCGATTTGGCAAGTGAGGCATTCATATATAGATGAGCTCATTTTCAAGGTTTTTATATCAGGGGATTCATTAGAAATAGTTATAGAAATAAATATTATGCAATCAAATTTCATTAACTTATCAAAGTTATTATATGAACTAACTTCAGATCATAATACTAGAATATCTATTAAACTTTTATAAAAAAATCTACTAATCATAACTATCTTATTATTTCATTCGTAATTTTTTATGGATTTCACTGCTTAAAAAATCTTTGATAAGCCAAATCAAAGATTACTGCTGGATTTCCAATGATATTATCTGACTATAATCAAACCAAAAGACCCCGACTCAGACTATGTTCCGATGTTCATACGGTTGTACTTAACCGTAACTTATGCTAGGATGCCGAATGCATCATAGCATCGGTCTCTGTCTTCTTTGGAAACTAGAGTTCCACGGCGATTGATAGGAAATAAACGCATCGAACATACTGACTTCCCATCTACATTTTTGTCATCTTCCCCCTTCCTTGCGGGGTGATCAAATGATAGTTATCGATTTTTGTCAATGCCTTGCCCATAGTGTATTCAGTGTTTGGTTTTACACAATCTATCAATGAAACGGTAATGTTCGAACATAAATCCGTGATTGAATCAAAACTAAATTTTATCGTCCTGTTTTCGTAAAATTTGCAGTCTGTGGATCCATATAAAACATATTCTTCATTACAATACAAATCGGGAGTATTCTCCTCTCGACTCTTCCACAATACGGCACGTTTTATGTTTAGCTTCGCTGTGCAGTATAGAGAATCGAATATGCATCTGGAATTTTTATCGATTACCTCCGAAATTTGGTACAATTTGGGAGTCGAGATCACGTACCAAATTAAATTTATTTAGCTCGTCGGCTTTTCAATTCATCGCGTTCACATACACTAAAACAGAAAGACCGGCAGACAGTCAACTTCTTGATGGATCTGGTCCAAAGTTTGGTAGATATCTATACTTATAAAAGGCAATGTTTGTGTGCGTGTGTGTGTGTTTGTCGGCGATGTCCAGACGAATCTATCGCACTTACAGCCATGAAATTTGGTACACAGGTAGTCGTAATGGTGACTGAATGCACCTCGAAGCCGAAATTTTAAATTTTAATCTAGAAATTTTTTTATTTAATGTTTTCTGTTGTTTTGGTTGATTTTTCGCACTAATTTCTCAATAGAATGGTTTCGAATAATTGTACGACAAAAATAGATAAACCATCGGAAAGAGCACGCGATTTCCGTTCTAATGAAGTTAGTTTTG
>BGPR01032488.1:0-17479 GCA_013235015.1 Araneus ventricosus | reverse complement strand
TAAACATTTTTAGCTGTCGTGTTTAATTAGATGCGCATTGCTATTCTCGTTTCATCAAAAAGTTCTCCCTCTTTCTTTTTCGCTCTTATCCAATATTGTCAATCCCTGTTTACAACCGATAACTGAGACTCTACAGTACATACATTTTTAGTTATTGTGTCTAATTAGATGCGCATTGTTATTCTGTTCGATGAAAATATGAAATTCATTTTTTTGCGTGCAAATCATTGTTATTATAATTAAAAACAGATTTTCAAAGAATTGTGGAAATCCGAGAAAAGAAACATGAAAGTCAGTCTGAGATCATTAAATGGATAACCTTTTGAGTTTTAAAATGGTGTAAAAATCGTTTTCTTGATAATAGTTTTCGAAACTATCGTTGGTAAATCGTAAAAAATAATAATGAGAAACCATAGGCAGAAAAGTTAATTTTGGGATGATTTTAAAGGTTGTCAATGAAGAACGCTTAGTTGTTCAGCACACAGACAGTATCATTTTCTAATGCACATTATAAATAATTCCCCGTCCACCCCTGTGGACTCTGAACCGTATGGGTGAACGTGGGTTATGGGCATATTATAAATGATATCCTTATATGCAAGTAAAAGACAAAGTAAAAACGGAAACACTGCCAATTTTGTTTTCGGTGCAAGTGGGCAGTATTGAATAGGTAAAAAAAGAGGTTATTGAGGTTACAGATAAAATAGAGTTATCGTTCTTGGACTCTGTATTGATAGTGATCTAATTTTAATCAGAAGCAACTCTATTTGTAGTTGGCGTCAAAATAAAAAAGGACTAGTCAGAAAAAATAACCTATAGAAACACTAATGATTCTCTGCCCAGAATCTGGAAAATTTAAATTTTTATTTACCAATCTACTCTGAAGTCTTCCATGCCATACCAGGCGTATCTCCGTTGTGAGCAAAAACGATCACCCAGATAACAATTTTAGTTTGAGCAAAGTTGCAGCAATCTTACCCTGCAAATCTGCAAGCTTGCGACAAATTTGACACGGCAAGAGTGCAAGCTAGAAACAAGTTAATGCAAACGAGTTAGTCACCACGCATCAAACTTGTCACAAGCTTGCCTCGTCAAACTCATTGCAAACTGAAGCAAAAAAGCGTACGAAGACAACCTCGGATTCGAACTACCGACATCTCGCTTCCTAAACCTGTCGTCCTAACCACCCAGCCAGCTAACCTCTGAGAGGAAAAGATAGATTGCGCTAATAGATCGTGCATACGATTTATTTTAAACTGTTTTCTTGGTTTCATTAATTTTTTAAATTTTGTGCTGAGAATATGATTTGAAGTTAAGAGAGAGCGATTTTCGCTAATAACTACGTTTTGCTAGTAGAATAAATTATGAAATTAGGATTCAAAAGTAATTAATTTTAAAATGGGACAAAATGTAAGGAAAATTTTTCAAATTTTTTTTTATAAAAAAGTTAGTTTTTTTTTACAAATTATCATTGATTTATTGTATTAATAAAAAGAAGTACGGTCTAGGAGATGCTATTAAAAATCGGATGTTTTTTAAAACAGAGACAAAGATCAAAACCAGATATCTACAACTGCATCAAGGTCGTGGTATGTAAGTGTGACGTATCAACTTTGCAGCAAACTTGTTCTGCAATCGTGGTGTGAAGTTGTCATAACAACTTCACAGCAAACTTGTTTTGCAAGTGAGTTGGTCGATTATGCTTTGCTACCTTGCAGGAAGCTTTCTGCAAAGTTGCCACATCAAGTTTGTCATGACAAGCTAATATCAAGAAAAATCAAACTTGTTGCAAGTGTACATGCTATCTAGGCAAGAACTCGAAAGACTTTACCATGGGGTCAAATGAGTTAACCACTTACCAGCAGGGCCGGATTAGTAAATAGGCAATTGCCTATGGGCCCCACAACTTTTGGGAGCTTCGAGGTGGTATTTCCAATGTAATCTAATTTTGTGCTCAGATTTGATTTAAAAGGTCCATGTACTCAAACATATTCAATTTAAAATTAAGTATTAATTAATTTCAGACATTATACTTAGAGTTTTTTCATCCCTATTAGCACAAGCTATTTTACAATATTTCCATGATGCCGCACAATGTCGTGTGAATATTGTGGGGCATCTCCTGCTATTGGGATGTTTTTAAATTTGTTTACAAATTACAATTTTCGCAGTTGCATGACTAATTCACAAATCAGCAGCTTTCGAATTCTTTGTATTAGAATATTAAGATTCTGCCAAAAATGTTTTGTAAATTTTTAAATGTTAAATTTATATTTAACATTAGTTTTAAATTTTAATTTTTTAATTATAAAACCAACCCTCATAATGGATGCAATTTAAAAGTTTAGTTATTTCAGTTTGTCGGAATATGCATAACTTAAAACCTTGCATGTTCAGAGATTAAATTAAATCAATAAAAAATGTCTCGCTTTGGAAGTTGGGGTGGGGAAAGGGAGTCCCGAAACTAAAATTGCCTAAGGGCCCCTGCAGGGCTTAACATGGCTCTGCTTACCAGCCAAGTTAAAAAAAATCTGCAAAAAATCTTTTAAAAAAATCGGAAGGTATTTGGAACATGTTTTCTTCAGATTTTCTGCGGAATAAAAAATGTAGAATATCTGAAGAAAACTATGTTCCAAATACCTTCAGATTTTCTGCAGTCAAGGCTTAATTATTAATTTCATTTAATTTGTAATTCGACTTACTTGTACGATGTCGATGTAGATTGTGACAAAACTTCAAACTCATCTTGGCCGGGATCCGAACAGGCGTTTATAGTTTTGGCAGGTTAGGAACACTAACCACATGATCAAACCGGACTACACGTGATGGGGTAAAATAATCTATTTGAGTTTTAACGTCACCATAGCTCTAGTGGCGCCATTTCGTGGTGTAAAAATCAAACATAGTCAGAATACGTGTTTCAAAGTCATAGAGATGAGTAATAGATAAGATTAGCAATATTTTTGTTCAATAATTTAGATTCTCTGTTTCAATAAATTCGTTTCCATCTTTTATCTTTCTGATAAGCCTTCTCTCCATCCAAAGGGCGCAAGCTCCACTTTCCCCTTCTTTTTTGGAGGAAAATAGCTAGTCAGAAAGACAGTAGGAAAACTGATTGGAAATTAATTAAATTATGGGGGAAAAGTTTAAAATGGTACGAACTCAAATATTTATTTTTAAGATTAATTTAGAATCCATTTTTTCAGTGGCATATTTAAAAAATTTAGTGCCTAAGACAATTTTCGATTGGGAAATTTTTCTGCTGATGCATTCCTTTTCTATACAAGTATATATGATCGATATCAGTAATTGAAAAGGAACTGATGAAATTCCTGTCTGCTGTAAAATTAAACAATAATGATAATTACATTCTAATTTTGTTTTATATCCTTTGGAAAATAAAGCTGCAATATTAGAGAATATGGTGCAAAATATATATTTATATAGAGAAATGCAGATATTATGAAATTGCAGTTAAATCTTCAAAAAGCCAACAGATTATTGGTCAAGTTAATGATGTTGTGAAAATCTGCTAAATAACTGCAAATTGAATTGAAGGCAAAATGCAGATTTTTTGCTGTCTTAAAAAAATCTGCAGGATATTTGAAGAAAAAAATAAAAATATTTTTTTTTTTGCATATTTTATGCTGAATAAACTAAAGAAAAAATGCATACTTTTTGCTGTCTTACAAAAATCTGCAGAATATTTAGAGAAAAATATAATAAGAATTTTTTTTGCAGATTAACTTGAAGAAAAAAATGCAGATTTTTTTCTGTCTTCAAAATATCTGCAGAAATCTTCAAAAAAAAAAAAAACTTTTTCTTTCTGAAGATTTTTTTTTTATCTGGGAGTGTATCCCGAACTCAGTTCGAGTATTGAATTATGGTACTTTTACACTTATAATCTAAAACTAAGTCATTCATAGTGAACATTCGATACGAAAATGACCTGTATTCCATTAACATCTCACATGTACTATGGGTTCTTAGTTGAATCAATACGACTACACACATTTCCAAAACAGAAGGGAGTCATATAATTAGACGGTACAGAATGCTACACTGGGAAGGGATTAAAGGTAGGTGTGGTCAAGTGAACGACACAAAGCAGAAAACACAGACAAATTTCTTCAATTCATGAAATGAAAACATTGTTTTCCGTATTTTAAGACATTTACCATGCATTAGGACAAATCTATTTCTTTAAAGGTAGGCTTGCCAGACGTCCCGGTTTTCAGACAAAATCCCGGTGTCCCGGCCGGTTTACTCCACGTCCCGGTAAAAATTAAATTTGATTATAGATGACCAAAAAAGTCTAAAAATAATTAACCGTGAAGGATTATTTAGGATAATTACTTTTTCATTTATTTCACTGTACTGTATGAAAACTGTAGAAGAGTGATGGTCTGCTAATAAATAATATTGTCATCATATCGTCTTGTGTCGCCAATCGTGACCACGCGCGATGCGAGAGGCTCTCCGGGCGAGTCCAATATTGGGCACCTCATTCAAAGTGTTTCTTCTTACCTAAGTAACTTATTAATATTAACGTGTAAGAAATAAAATGCTTAAATTTATATGTTTGTGTCATTTATTATAACCTTTGGTTTAGGTTCCTAATCAGTAACCATTTATTCATAGCATTGAGAATAAACTACCCTCTAAAAACCCGCCAAGGGTGTGTACCCTTGAATACCCGCGACGCTGGGGGGCATCCCGGTTGAACATTTCAGAAATCTGGCAAGCCTATTTAAAGGTCACTTAAAAAAATGCAGATTATGTAATAAAATGTCTATTTATTTATTTGCCTACGCCGGCACAGCCTACCCAGAGGGTACAATAAAATGTGTATGGATTTTAAAAAGTGGTAGAGTACGAGATTAATTAATATCTTTCAGTCAGTCATTATCCATAGAAACATCCGCTGAAATCAAAAATCCAGCCGATTGTAGAATTCAAATCTGTCAGTTGAAAAATACCCGCCTGTATTTTACGTTTACATGCTTCTTGTGCAACTCTATAAGTTTGGGAAAGAAATAACTTTTTGATGGTATGGTTAAATAACAGTGGTTTAGTTCCAAATTAAGCAGTGCAGGAACGTTCTATCCTGGGTAACAAGAATCGCACTGCTTTTAACCCTGTCGCATTTTGAATGGGAAAAGGAGTCAATTTGACTAAACGTTACGGTTCCAGGGTTAAGGAGGTTTTTACAATTTTCTAATTTATTTTTCGTAATAAAATTCAGTGCCGGAACGGCGTTCTGGCTCCGCTACGCCCTTTTTACTTTCTCGTACACGAAGTATACAAAGAGAAAGTATTGTAATCGTCAAAAAATTCGAACTCGAGATTTTGACGAATCTCCACGTTTTAGACTTCCCCGAGTCCGAAAAACGCAATTTTGGAATTATGCATGTCTGTGAACACGATAACTCGAAAACTATTAGAGCTACAGGGATGAAATTTGATATGTGGTCTTTAAACATAATTTGTAGGTTTCTATCAAGTTTTGGATAAAATTCGTCAACCAGAAGTCTGTCTGTTTGTATGTCCGCGGTCATGTGAACAATATAACTCAAAAACTCGAATAGCTAGATGGATAAAATTTGGTACACGGTTTTATCGTCATGAATGTAGGTTCGTATAATATTTTGGGCCAAATCCGTCAAAGGGTTGACTGTCTGTCGGTCTGTATAATTTACTTTTGAAAAGAATCCGTCATCTCCACACGCATGCGTACTGGAAGCAATCTTCTGTGCACGCGAAGGCTGTAGAGCGAATTGCGTCAGTTTGTCCTTGAGACGTCAAGAGCGGAAAATCGGTACGCATCTCTTTGAATTTGATTCTTTACCTAGATATTTTTCAATCACTATAATGAAAAACCTTCTGATAGTCATAGGATTCTGGATAACAGTAGGTTCGAATTTTTTTATCCACGCTGGGGGAGGGGAAACAGCACCTTTCTGGGGAAGTATACGAGAAAGTTTAGGGGAGAACACTCCCGCTGGTTAATCCTTTTCATGTCGAATGACGATATATCGTTGCGTATTCGTATCGCGAGAGAACTCCATCTCAAAATTTATAAAACGTTATAAATGGTTTTATTAATTAATATATTCGATTAATATTATAGGTTAATAGTAGATTTTTCTGTTTTTCATAATGTTTTATATTTATGTAATTCGATGGTTTTCCAAGAAATATTGAAATACAATTGGGATTAATTTTTTTTCTCCCTTTATTTCGTAGTATGCTGCTTTTTTAATTTTGTAAATATCATTCGTATTTTGTTTCGTTTACAGCTTTTTCCCAAACCTTAGCAAAATCGTCAAATTGGTCCGGCATTCTTCGCAAACGATACTCTCGGTCGGCACTGAAAAGGTTAAACTGTACATAGGCTGCAAGTTATGGATCCTAATATCGTACAGGATTTTCATTTGGTGTAGTACTGCAGACTAGACACTGTATATGTATAGCGAATTTTTACAAAAACTAATGCCAGTATGGTAAAATAAAAGCAGCTATGAAGAAATTTAGTTACAGTATTGTCTCACATTAATTTTAACAATTTTTTCCAAATTTAATGGGAATTGAAAAGAAAGACTGTGGTACATGCCTTCAAATTTCTTGGCTCAAGTTTAAGATATCACGACTATTTTAAATTATGATCAATGCTTAAAATTTATACGAATGGTCATTTCGTTCTTTAGCAGTTCGGGCTTAGTAGTAGGCTTATGTAGTTAAGATACACTATCTGATCAAAAGTATCCGGGCACTTACGGATTTTCACATTTTTTAGAACTTCTCCTGAAAGGCTAAACTGACTGCCCTTGAACTTCGACCATGTCAAGAATAGATTCTAACTCACATTTTACAGTGAAGATCTACAAATTGATGAATACGAAAATTATTTTGGCCCACCCCGCTTTAGAGAAAGCTTATAACCAGACGAAACTTTCAGCAATGGTTATGTTTGATGTGCATAATATTTACACGAATTTTCGTAAACTCAGCGCAAATATTCGGGACGATACAAAGGTTTTCTTAAAAATTCCCACATTTCTCCGCCTGTTTTTTGCTTATAACATGCCGAGTTTTCTGTTTTATTATACGAAACTTACAGAAAAAATGACAATATGTTAGAGAAGCATTGTGTAAAAATTTAGAAATTTTTTTTTTTGAATATTGGAGAAAATACGAGTAGTTGTAGTAAATAATGTTTTACTGCCATTGAGCGAGACATAGCGTAATTTTTCTTTCATAACTTCAAAGCCAGAATTGTAGGTCAACTTATGTAAAAATTCCAGTCAAATATCTTTAAGATTTTGAAAGATATCAGCATTTCAGTGAGCAGAAGTTTTGCTTCCCTCTAAGAGAAACAAAACGATGACGGGTTTTCCACAAATGGATATTTTTAAACTTAAATTTTCGAATAATTTTATAGAATTTAATAAAGATTAAACATGTTGAATACCCAGGCATACTTATAAATAAAATTCATAATGTAAATAAATTGCAGTCCGACGATTACTATTTGAAGTTTAAAAAATATCCATTTGTGGAAAACCCCTCATCGTTTTGTTTCTCTTAGAGGGAAGAATAAATTCTGCTCATTGCAATGCTGATATCTTTCTAAATCTTAATGATATTTGACTGGATTTTTTGCATAAGTTACCCTACATTTCTGGCCTTGAAGTTATGAAAGAAAAATTACGTACATTTCTGGCTTTGAAGTTATGAAAGAAAAATTACGTTATGTCTCGCGCATGCGTAGTAAAATATTATTTGCTACAACTACTCACATTTTCTCTAATATTCAAAATGTCTTTTTCTGAATTTTTACACAATGCTTCTCTAACATACTGTCATTTTTTATGTAAGTTTCGTATAATAGAACAGAAAACTCGGCATGTTATAAGCAAAAAATAGGCGGGGAAATTTGGGAATTTTTAAGAAAACCTTTGTATCGCCCCGAATATTTGCGCTGCGTTTAAAAAAATTCATGTAAATATTACGCACATCAAACATAACCATAGCTGAAAGTTTCATATGGTTATAAGCTTTCTTTGAAGCGGGGTGGGCCACAATAATTTTCGTATTCATCAATTTGTAGATCTTCACTGTAAAATGTGAGTTAGAATCTATTCTTTACATGGTCGAAGTTCAAGGGCAGACAGTTTAGCCTTTCAGGAGAAAATCTAAAAAATGTGAAAATCCGAAAGTGCCCGGATACTTTTGATCAGATAGTTTAAATAAAAATACGCATTTTCATTTTCTGAAAGAACGAAATTAAGTAAATACGATGCGTTATAAACTGTTGACAAAGATTCTACAAGTATAATAGATATAACATGCAAGGTTATTTAAAATTCGTCGAAAGAATTGTTAGGGCGCATGTGTAGGGAAGTAGGTATCACAAAAACAAACCAAAATCAGATATGAAAGTACTACTCGAAGAGCTGTACGCTAACGCTATAGTTTGATTTTAGCGCTACACAATTTAAAGTTCCGACTCAATATGGAGTTGAGGCATATTAAAAGTTTACGAATGCCGAGAAGGCGAATATGCACCTTTTGCATGCATGATTGTACATACAAAATGGTAGCCGAACAAGCATCCATCGCATCGCCAAAATGTTTGTGAATTTGCAGTGAGGAAATCAAAGTGAATATGTCTCTATATGAATAGTGAATATGTAGTGAATAAAGTGAGTACTATTCAAGTACAAAATATCGCCAGAATTAAAAGTTTGCGTCATCGGGTGTCGGTTCTGGCTTGTTTTTGTGCTTTCTACCTCCCCTAACATTTTGCTTATTGGATATTGAATCACCCTGTATGCAATTAAGTCGCGAGTTATTGAGTGGATCTATACAGTGGCGGTTTTTCGCACGGGCGCTCGCTTCGTGAATCTAGGGATCCTCAAAACCTATTCGACTTACATCGCAAGGCTTAGTTGCGACATTGGGTAAGCGGAGGGGGCTTGCCTCATATTGACAAAATCCGCCACTGGATTTATACACAGAATATGGATTTTGAATCACCTTGTATGTGTATGCAATTAAAATATGTGCATTATCCAATGGATTTATACCCAGAATATGGGTATTGAATCGCCCTGTATGTAATTAAGTCTTGAATTATGGAGTGGATTTATACACAGAATATGGATATTGAATCGCCCTGTATGTGTATGTAATTAAGTCATGAATTATCAAGCGAATTTATACACAGAATATGGATATTGAATCACCTTGTATGTGTACGCAATTGAAACGTGTGCATTACCCAATGGATTTATACACAGAATATGGATATTGAATCACCCTGTACGAGCTTGTAATTAAGTCGTGAATTGTCGAGTGAATTTATATTTAAAATATTTACAAACCGAATCATTACTTTTTAACTGACTACTTGAAAGGTAATATATATATATATAAAATACCGTACTTAAAAATGAAGTATAATACATTAATTTAAACTTTCTCCAGTCCATATTCACTTAGTGTACTTCGAATAGGACACCGAAATACTTATTTATAAAATACGCAGTATCAAAAGTAAAACACCACGTTATTATGGATAGAAAATATAGTTTATTACAAAATAATACTTTGTTAGTAGCATTATTTATATCAACAAAATAATATTGTTAAGTTCGTAAGTACCCGCAGAAATCATTTTTGGCACTTCGGGGATTCAGCTAAAAATTTTAGTTAACAACTAAGCACATATTAAAAATTATTAAATGTTAATTATCAAAACATTATCTCTAGCAGAAGATTATATTTTCTTGAAACATTCACTACTTAAGTGAAATTAAAATGTTACATACAAATCACACTGAAGTTGAATATAAATGGAATGTTCAAAATATATCTTTAACTGCCTTCAACGAAGGCAGTTTACAATAAAATAAGTCTTGCATCTCTCGTATCATTTTATACTAATCAAAATAGTTTTTAATACATGTAATGAAGTTCGAAATGAAAATCACTGTTGTTTAAAATTACTCAAAGTTATAAAACTTCTGAAGTTCTATTAGAGAGAATAGGTTAATTGAATAATCAGAAATTAAAGCACGACACAAAAATTTATCATAAGCATTGCAACACAATTTTTATATAACAGTAAGAACTGCAGCCTCATAACCTATAAAAATAGAAACTTATGTTTTTACATGATTGCTTGGAAGCAATTAATTATTGATTTCAGAAATTATGAAGAAAGCAATTTCTGAAATCTTATTATATCACTCATCAAAGATGATTATTCAACTCCAATGACTTCATGCAAATAAAAACCCCGAAATAATTAAAAATTGTTAAAATGCATCATTGAAATTGTTTTAATGAGATTTTCCCCAACCAGTCTTCAGAGAAAAATTACACTCGCTTCAGTTGATTAATATTTTGAGTTTCTCAGAAATATATATTAATGAAAAAATAAAAATTTCAATGAAAATTTCCAGACAAATGCAATGAAATCTAAGCTAGAGGCGAATTATTTCCGACTTAACACGCTATTCATATCTTGTATAAACATCACAAACGAACTGAAATATACATTTCTGGTACTTCTAAAGGTGTACTTAATATCTCAGTCTTTTTCAAATATACAATCAGGATACCTTGATGAATATCGCTTACCCCATTTGTGACTTCCAGTCAAAGGGATATTTATCACACATACGACTCAAGAACTTCCCTAATTGGCTCCTGACTAGACCTAGAGGCAAATCAAAAAATATGTATGCCTAAGCAACTTGAAATACGATACACTTTGACCGTATTTTCCATTGACATTTCTTTCTGGAAAAACCCCGAACGATAGCAAAACACATATTCGCATTTCGATCAAATTATCAGCAAGCAACTGATATTTTAACAACTATGGTTTACGTAGATCAATTGAAATATTAGTGAAGAACATTCCTAAGAATGGCATTTGGAATACCACACAGGCAAAGGTATTTTCGATGGTGATTTGCCAGAATTATTCTCAACAGGTGATTTTCTAGGTGGCAAACGTATGGGTTTTGAATCTATTTCATCATTAATATTGACAGGTAAAGAATTATACTGAATCACACCATCAAACTCGTTGGAATCGTCGAATTTTGTCTTGGCCTGGAATTCTTCGATCAGCTGTTCAATCTTTTGAATAAAATTCTTATCTTTACAGAGATCACTATGCTGAAGAAGTTTCTCCACTACAGGAGACGCTTGTTTTTCCGGCGACGGCGCAGAATTTTTGCGTTGTAAAGCAGTTTTCGGCAGAGACTGTCTTTCAGGAGACCAAAACATTCTCCTCGTCGGTTGCTGACTGTTCTGCTGTATATTGCGGGCATTTTGCTGCATCACAGTGGTTCTGGTTTGAAATTTGGGAGGAGAAAGTTGCATTTTGGTGTTTGGTCTTTGACTGATTCTAGGCGAAGAGTGACGTTTGGGATCGCATCTTCTGAAACCGCTCTCAATAATGGATGCATTTCTTCCTTTGGCATTAACGGGGGATGGACCTCTGGAATGGAAGATCAGGTTCTTCGTTTGAGCTGGACCAGATGATGGAGTTTGGAATAAGTCTTCTGAACTCTGAGAACGAGTTTCACTCCAGTTCTGCTGGTAATGTCGTTGTGGTGAAACTTTTCCGATCTAAAAAGAAAACAATAACTTATCAAAGTATTCTCTTTCACGCAGGCAAAGTCCAATTAATGAAATCCGCAAATTATAAATAAAAAAAAATCAATTTTTTTTATCCAAGTGATAATGTGTAACTAAAACTGTTATTATACATAATGCATGAATAACTGAAATTGCTATTATACATTGAGAAGATAATATTCCCAGTGTGCGAATATTAAGTTTTAAAATCATTTACAAAGTACATTAAAAACAGAAATAATTTACGCAGTAAGATCAAAAACAGAATAGCTTTTAAAAATATACATTATAAAACTGTTAATTAAACAAAGAATTCAGTTTTTGTCTATTTCTTAAGAAATTGCCTACTCAAGCAACAATTAAATAGACATTAAAGGGCTACGTTATAAACTTTTTTTTATGATCGTTGCCAGAAAAAGAACCCATCACTCACAAGAAACTGCTGTTTGAAATAAAAGAATTACTTAGAAGTATACAGGATTCTTACATAACCTTACTATTTAAAAATACCATTTATATGCTTTATCAAGAGTTACACAGGAAAAAAAATTCCCAATTCTTCATGTGCTCTTTTTAATTCAACTAACGTGAATTGTAGGTAATACAGTTGCTTTACGCTCCAAAGTCCAAACAAGTTCGTCTCACGCAAGTTTGACTGCATTAACTTCATACAGTGGCCAATCCGGAGGGAGGCTATCGGGCTGCATCCCCCCCCCCAGACCTAAACAAAAACTCTTGATTTTATTTAAAATCACTACAACTTATTGTTCCTAATTTTCATTTAAAAAATAATAAAATTGTGACAACATTGCTTTCTGACTTGACAGGCTGGAAAATTTTCCTAATTTTCTAGTCATTCCACTTGTACTTGTAGCGTTGAGGCGGCTGAAAACATTTTTTGGCTAGTTATTTCATTGTATTTTTTTTATCAAATTATCGAAAGTATTGTAATGTTCTTTATGATTCTTTTTGTCAGGTGAGAAAAGTCCGTGAAGTTAAAGCGTTTTGGTTTACATAAGCCATGAGGTTTGACATTCATCACGACGATAAAAAAAATTTATGCCCTCACCCCCCCCCCCTCGAACCGAATCCGCCACTAACTTCATATGTATGCTTTTTAATTATTTTCACCTATTTTTACAATAAAAAATGCTTATTTTTTATTATTTAGCTACTGAAGAAATTAACTACAGAAACAGGCAGCATTTGACAAGATTTTGGCCAGAAAAAAAGTGGGACAAACGGCTTATCTATTCCCTCATTACACTTGTAATTCAAAAATATATTTAAACATATGATAAAATTACTATTTTGCAAGCTTTATTTCTCATTTTAGACAGAAATTAAAGCAGCATTTAATGCACGGATATTAAGGAAGGAGGTAAGGCTGTGCCAGGTGGAGAGAGAATGCGCCAACGCGTATCTTTGCAAGTATGTGCACTCTAGAGGCTAACAGTGAAAACCAGTAGTTCAGAACCATGACGCTAATTGGTGACAATCTCAGAAACTTTAAGCTTTTACTGTTAGCCAGTATAAGGCCAGCATCCTCACCTAACTGGGCACATTCATTGAAATAGTTGAAGACTAGAAATAGCACACGATGCAAGGGTCAAACAAAAATCAAACATCGTTTTTTCACGTTAAAGAATAAAATGACCAATGCTTTATAGTGTGGTAAACACTAAAAGCGTCTAGTAGTCTTCTAAGTAGTTCAAGAGAGGTCGGTAGTGTAACGTCCCTATGGGCTGATCGAACAGTTTTTTTGTGATCTCTCAACATTTTCTCTTTTGGCACTTTCAATGTTACAACTATTAGTCCCCGTTCTTTGACGAAATATTTCAAAGTACTGTAGATCCCCGAACTTACTTTTGGCGGCTGTTTATTCTCAGTCCTGGGCGTCAAAGCAGGCAAACGGCTGCTAGAATTGCCACCATCGCTCATCTTCCGTTGCATGCCTGTGCCAAAAGCAACAGTCACCTGCTGCTGTGAGTAGTCTTTTCTCGGCACACCTGGCGAGTATTTCCAGGACGAAGGCACAGTGTCTTTGAAGACCAGCTCCCTCCTTTCGATTGGTCGCCTAGGTCTTCTCTTGAAGGTATCGTCATCAGAATTTTCGCCATCTTCATCAGAAGAAGTGACACCTTCCCTGGAGATGCGGCGAGGTGGTCTTTTGGGAGGAGATTTTCTTTCTAGAGTGTCCTGGAGACTAGAAGTTGACGAATCATCGCTGCAAGGCAAAGGCTGGAGTGGCAGGGGTCGACCAGCGGTGGGTGGTGATGAAGAAGGATGGTTGCTTCGTCTTCCTGGTGTTGGAGACATGTAGGATAAAGACCGACGGTGGCTTTGAGGGGACGATGGAGTACTGGACGGTGTTTGGGGTGGTCTGAAAATATATAGAATTATGAAATTAAAAATAATTTAGCTGGTTATTCTCTTTCAATAAGTATAGTGCATCCACTTGTTAAAAGTTATTCGAAAACTGATATATGCCGGTTTCTCTTAAAGGAGTATCAATTATTTCTGTAGGCGATATACGATTAAGATTGGTATTAAAAATTAGAGACAAGCTCATTTTGACTTGCATCAACTAATTTCTGAACTCAAAGTTCGTAAAGAACGGCGCCAATTGGAGGATTCCGAGACAAAGTGAACCAAGTCCATAAGATTCATTTCTGTGAAAACAGATATCGAAGTTGACTAGTAGCATTTAAAATAACAGTAGACTTCTAATCAGAAAATATAACATTTCTACACTATCATTGCAGTATTAGTGCAAAAAAGGCAAAAACATGGACTTGGTTCACTTTAACTCTCAACCCTCCAATTATGAAGCAAAAGATATCACTTTTCCTAAAATATAATCAGGGGAAAAAGGGACTATTGACATATGCTTTTACTGTGAAATATAGCAATATATAATATTCAAATAGTTAATATATTAATGAAAGCAATTAAATGCATATTTTGTTAGCATGCATTATTTGTATGTTTTTGACTATATTAATAATGATTTTTTTAAAGGAATCCATTGACCAACTGATTGCTTATTTATTCTTTTCAGCGATCATTCAGTTTTTACTTTCTCGTATACGAAGTATACAGAGAGAAAGTGTTGTAATCGTCAAAAAATTCGAAGTCGAGATTTTGATTTGACCTCCCAGAGTCTGTCTGTTAACACGATAACTCTAAAACTATTAAAGCTACAGGGATGAAATTTAGTATGTGATCTTTACACATAATTTATAGGTTTATATCAAATTTTGGACAAAATTCGTCTATGGGAAGTCTGTCTGTCCGCATTCATGTGAACACTATAACTCAAAAACGTAAATAGCTAGGCAGATAAAATTTGGTACACATTTTTAACACCAGATTTAAAGTTTATATCATATTTTGGACCAAATCAGTCAAAGGGTTGACTGTCTGTCGGTCTATATAATCGCATACTTGTAAACATTATAACTCCTTAACACAAGGACTTATATAAATGAAATTTGGTATGTGGCCTTTCAATCTTAATTGCAGATTTGTGTCCAATTTTTGTTTCAATCGGTTAAAAAAAAGGCGTTCAAATTGCTTATTCAATTTTCTTCTTTAAGCACACTATTTCCGTCTTGGCGAGAGTGAACTTGACGCTTGCTGAGGGAAACATGTGGATAAACATTGCATTCTGGGTTACAGTAGATTCGAATTTCTTATCGACGCGGGGAAAGGTAGGTTGCCATAATTGCCAAGCATTGGTACGGGACGTTTAGATGCTAAATCACGAATAGAGTAGGTACGTATTTAGCTTATTTTACTCTGATAAAAAAAATCAATAATGCTTGAGCAATCTTATAAAATGAACACGCAGAATAATAATAAAAAAAAAAGATGCGAGGATAATCCTTTTCAGCCCAGTCACACTTTAAAGCTGATTTTATTTTCTTCGTTTTTTCTTTCCGTTTCACATAATTATAAAATTGGGCGCAAGTCATTTTAAAATTGTAATGACGCAGAGTTTAGGAAGAAAACGGAACAAATAATAACACTGGACTGAGTAGTGAAATACGGTAACAGTCCGTATATACAGGACTTGTGGCTACTCCAGAGAGAGGGAAAATGAAACCTTTTTATGAAGTATACGAGAAAGTTTAGGGGAGACCACTCCCTCTGGTTAACCTAAAATACAGGATGCATTTCAGTCACCTTGTATCTTCTTCCAAGATATTAGCAAATTATTGGTGTTTCTATTTGATAGCCATCATTATTTTTTACGTTTGGATGAATGGTACTGTCTGTCCACCACGAGAACTGTCGCCGCCAAATTGTCTAGTTTGCGGTGGTAGCTATAGAAACAGGTTATCGTAGGAAGAATCCATTTCTAGTAGCTAGAAGTTCATTCAAATGTGTTTCGCCGCAAACTGGCGCCAAGAATAATAATTAAAAAAAATTGACTTCCGTTGGATTTCGGCTAGCATAGCCGGTTGCTATAGCGACCGCCGTAAACTAGACAATTTGGCGGCGACAGTTCGCGTGGAGGACAGACAGTAACTATCGAATACGTTTCTGAGATACCATATTCTCCCAAGTCGAAGCAACGGCTTGGAACAGTTAATTTCTTTAAAGGCGGAATAATTCCGCTGGCAAGTGTATGTGTATGTTTCCCCGCGTAAACGAGCGAATAAATCGTCAAATTTTCCCATTAAGATTGAGTCCTAAGCGGTGACTTTAGAGCCAAAACCTATCACTCCTATGTGCAGCATACTCGTTTTTTTAGGGATTTGAATATGCAAATCTACTGTGTATCAAAGATGCGTGATAATGGCGGAAAGGACGTTCAGAATTTTTATTTTCTGTTGCATTTTCATTCAGAGGCCAGACTATGCTGAAGAAAAAGTGTTAACTGCATTGTCATTCAGTAGCGATAGGAAAAATAAAAATGATTTCCCGATTTCAGAAGTATAAAATTTGTTATTACTTGGGGTGTGGCTACGAAAAATGTCGAGTCGATCAACGATAAAAAGGTAAACAATTTCACTCGCAATATACACTGTACTTGTCAAAACATTCGCATCTGAAAAGACACGCTATTCATTGATTTCAAAAGAAACAATACAAGATACTTCGAATTTCGATCAGTAGGTTTTAAAAGAATCCAACTACGTCTCGACCTGAAAGGTGGTGGTGGTTATTTTACATGCCATCGAATTTATAATAGTAACCTTCACACGCTTCTTTTTGTCCTCAATATTCTTTCATTCCATTTATTGCCAAGCGTTGCGGCCTTGCCAGAGACTCGCTCCAATAGATGCAATTGAGAAACCAAAAATATATTCCTTGTCTGGCATGTACGCCCACACTTGCAGCAATAGCACTTTCAAAAAGCCGTAAAAATACCTTCCGTCCGCGTAACACATATTTAAGTGAACAGGTAGCATATACTTCCGCCTAAATGCGGCGACAAATCGGATGGCAAAGGTGGGCAGTTGGATATATAAAAGAATTTGCCGTACAGACCCACACAGAGAGCAGACAACAGAAAGGTTGCTTAATCGGTCTTCCAAGATATCAACGGCGAAGGTCAAGAAAGCGACTGTCCTTGAAAAAGCTGAACCTTATGATAAGGATGTGGTTTGGAATGTTTAAATAAATCCCTGATTTATGCATCTAGAAAGTACGTTATGGATTTTAATGCCGAGCGTGGCGTGCACCGATAATCAGGAGCGAGTATCTGCGTTTAATTCGAAGGAATTACAGTTGGAGATTTCTCCAGAAAAAATGTTTTAAAATTGTCTCAATTATATTAAAAAGCAAACGGTCTAGTTTCAATAGAATTCTG
>BGPR01032487.1:0-13647 GCA_013235015.1 Araneus ventricosus | reverse complement strand
TAAAACAACGCCCGATTGGACAAGCTTGTTGTCAGGCGCTATTTCAGGGTGACCTTATAGCCTCCCCTGCTCGTAATGTGGTGAGAAAGTGACCTTTAACTGACCTCCTGCACGTAGGCACTGGACAATTGTGGACAAAGGAAACGCAGAAGGAAAAAAGAACATTTCTTGTAGCAGACAATACTACAAATTACCAACCTTGACTCGACTTAAAAATCATCTTTATGTCAAGCATGCAGATATGGCAGAAAATGAAAAAATAGTTTTTATTTAGTTCATAGCCCTGAAGAGGGTTTAATTTCCAATATTTGATGTTGTATCATTGCGCGTATTCAGGTCCTGAAACTTGCTTGCTTCCGTGGGTCCTGTTGGAAGGATAAACAGTACATTTGTTCAACGACATTTGCTTTTCTTGTTCTTCTGCTGTGTCGGTCACTACTAATAATCGAATCTTAGAACTTTTAGCTTCGCATAGGGAAACATTCAGATTTGCGTATCACATCCATAATAAATACAAATAAAACTAATTTTCAATTACCAGCCCATGTCTAAAAATCTTAGCTTTATTTTAGAAAAATATTGCTTACTAGCTGTTACTCGCGACTTCGCGCGCGAAGAATTTCAATTATTCTTTTTTTAATTCACGAATGTAATTTTTTTGTTGCATTTTGAAAGGGGAAAGTAAAAGTTCTGACGGTTGTGATAATACTTAATTGAACGGCTGACAGGAGTGTACTGTACATGTATGCTGTTATAGTTATGTAAATTGTTTATCTATACTAATATTCTTTAGTATACCACGTTATTTGCACGGCTGTAGAGACTGAGTGGGCTGGACACACGTGAACACGCCACATATAGTTGCCCATGCGAAAAATATGGTTTTTCCAAATGTACGCCTGCCACTTTGCTCTGGCCCTGAGTCTGGCAAATGATATTTTTAAAGGGATTTGTTACCTTTTCAACTGAGATGATAAATCCTTCGGTATTATCGGAAGGCGTGGAATTAAAGCACTCTCAGTTCTCCCTATATCAGTCATAACAGTATCTTTCATGACGTTTGGACCTAGGTGTGCAATTTGTAACCGTGTGCCATTGCGGAGTCTCGGTATATCGATGTTATGTATTAGTAGTACTGCCACACCAAATTTCAATCTCGGCTTGTCGGAAGGTGCGCCTGACAATTCTAAGATGTTGAAGAAAAAAAATGATGTTGAAAAAAACCCTACAAAATATGATGTTCCTTGTTAATGCCCATTACCTTATCTACAGATGGATATTTTGTAATATGTCACTGTGAAAATTAAATAAAACGCCGAGAGAATAATTCAGTAACGTCATTGGATCACTGTGTAACCGCAATGAAAGCTGTAAATGCTACGACAATAGGAAACGGTAAGTGTAAAGTCTCCTTTGTTGTTTATGGTCAAAGAAAGCAATATTTTCTTATATTAACTTTAACACTGGCAAAAGCCCGCGAGCGAAACAGTAATCTAGATTGAATTTATGTCTATAAAAATAAAAAGAATTGTTAGAAATTACGTTACAAGAATATTTTTAAACCTTAATAACAATCAGAGAAAACATTTCATCGCAATGGAATTAATATCATTAAAAGATCAATTTCTGGTCTTTAAAATGGCATAAAAGTAATTGTTGTTTAATAAATATTTCAGAAGTTATTTTCAAAAAACGTCTAAGCATAAGGCTTAAAAGCGACTAATTTTCGCTATTTAAATAAATATCTTAAGAATGAATTAACTCTGAAAGTTGAAAATAGCATCTTTGACGTAGAAATATGCTGTAGAATGTCGTGTGTAAATTTCATGTCGCTACTGTTCACCGTTTAGGAAGAGTTCTTGTGACCGACAGACAGACAGATACATGTAATTTTTTCCTTACTTTATGGATATTTATAAACGTAAGCAAAATTTTCAGAAATAAAGGTAAATTACTTCAAAGTCTAACCATTTCCTAGCAACTGAGTAGCTATAAATTTGCGTTATTTCAAAATCGTGCGCAAGTAAAATTTAAAAAAATACTAAAAATTGAAGGAAAAATGTCACAAAAAATAATTTGGTATCATTGAAGAGGTACAATTTTGCACTTTAAGATGGTATAAAAATAATTTGTATCGGACAATTTGTTCCGAAGTTACAGCGGAAAAAAGGATTACGTGGTAGTTGATTTTAAAAATAATTTATTCCACATGTTTTCGCATTCCTGAAGGATCACGTGACAGTTGATGGAAAAATAAAATAATCTTCATCGAGAATCGCTGAGTCAATGGGCTTTGTTAATTATTTAATTGTTGTCTGGAGTCAAAAATAATTAATTTAACGTGATTTCACCTAGACTATGTCCGTTCTTGGGTTTCAAGCTACAACTCTGCCAATTTTCATCCAAAGCGGAATGGTAATTTTGCCGTGAAAGCTTAACAAACAGACAGACAGACACACTTTCGCATTTATTATATTACTAGCTCTAACCCGCGACTTGGTGCGCGAAAAATTTGAATTATTCTTTTTTTTAATTCACGAATGTAAATGTTTTGTTGCATTTTGAAAGGGGGAAGTAAAAGTTCTGACAGTTGATAATATGTAATTGGACGGCTGACAGGAGTGTACTGTACATGTATGCTGATATAGTTATGTAAATTGTTTATCTATTCTAATATACTTTTGTATACCACATTATTTGCACGGATGTAGAGGTTGTGTGGGCTGGACACACGTGAGAACGCCATGCATTATTGCCCATGCGAAAAATATGGTTTTTCCAAATGTACGCCTGCCACTTTCAGTATCTGGCCCTGAGCCTGGCAAATGAAATTTTTAAAGGGATTTGTTGCCTTCCGAACTGAGATGATAAATCCTTCGGCATTATCGGAAGGCGTGGAATTAAAATACTCTCTCTTCTCTCTATATCAGTCATAACAGTATCTTTCATGACGTTTGGACCTTGGTGTGTAATTTGTGACCGTGTGCCATTGCGCAGTCTCGGTATATCGAGGTTGCGTATTAGTAGTACTGGCACACCGGCATTCAATTTCTGCTTGTCGAAGGTGCTTTGACAATTCTAAGATGCTGAAGAACTCTACAGTATATGATGTTCCTTGATAATGTCCATTACCGTATCTACAGATGGATATTTTGTAATACCTCACTGTTAAAGTTAAACAAAACATCGAGAGAATTATTCACTAACGTCATTGGATCACTGTGTAACCGCATTAAAAGCTGCAAATGCTACGACAACAGGAAACCGGAAGTGTAAAGTCTCCTTTGTTGTTAATGGTCAAAGAAAGCAATATTTTCTTATATTAACTTTAACACTGGCGAAAGCCTTCGCGCGAAACAGTAATTTGGCTTGAATTTATTTCTATAAGAATAAAAAGTCTTGTTAGAAATTACGTTACAAAAATATTTTTAAACCTTAATAACAATCAGAGAAACAATTTCATCGCCATGGAATTAATAGCATTAAAATATCATTTTCTGGTCTTTAAAATGGAATAAAAATAATTGTTGTCTAAGAAATATTTCAGAAGTTATTGGCAAAAAAACGTCTAAGCATTAGGCTGAAAAGCAGCTAATTTTCGTTATTTAATTAAATATCTTAAGAACTAATTAACTCTGAAAGTTGAAAATAGCACCTTTGACCTAGAAATATGCTCTAGAATGTCGTATGTAAATTTCATGTCGCTACCATTCACCGTTTAGGAGGAGTTCTTGTGACCGACCGATCAACAGACAGATAAATACATGCAATTTCTGCCTTATTTTATAGATATTTATAAACATAAGCAAAATTTTCAGAAATGAAGATAAATTAGTTCAAAGTCTAACCGTTTCCTAGCAGAGAAGTAGGTATAAATTTGCGTTATTTTAAAATCGTCTGCACGTAAAAAAATTATTAAACATTAAAAAATGAAAAAAAATTGAAGGAAAAATGTCACAGAAATAAAATTAATATCATTGAAAAGGTAAACTTTTGAACTTTAAGATGGTATAAAAATAACCTTTATCTGACTATTTGTTCCGAAGTTACAGCGGAAAAAAGGATTACGTGATAGTTGATTTTAAAAATAATTTATTCCACATGTTTTCGCATTCCTGAAGAATCACGTGACAGTTGATTGAAAAATAAAATAATCTTCATCGCGAATCGCGGAGTCAATGGGCTTTTTTTGTTAATTATTTTTAATCTGTAGTCAAAACTAAGTAATTTAACGTGATTTCACCTAGCCTATGACCGTTCTTGGGGTTCAAGCTACAACTCTACCAATTTTCATTGAAATCGGTTTTGTGGTTTGGTCGTGAAAACGTAACAAACAGACAGACACACTTTCGCATTTATTATATTATTAAGGATAATGAAATTTTACTCATAACAAATCAAAAGTTTAAAATTTTTTATGAATGTTTCTAAAATATTAAAAGTGGTAATGTTTCTTTTACAAATGTTCAAATCTTGAATACTAAGCGTATAAATGAGACATCTCATTTTCAATTTAAATGCGCACAAATTAAAACTATTTTTCAATTACCAGCCCAGACATAAAAGTCTTAACTTTATTTGAAAGAAACAGCATATGCGAAAACTTATATTTAGTGTTACTGTAAATTTAGAAATTATATATAGATGTTTCTACAATTTGAAAAGTGGTAACACTTCTTTTACAAATTTTCAAATTATGATTACTAATTATGTAAAGGTGATATCTGATTTTGGCTGGGAACTTATTTATTCATGTTTTGAAAACTACATAAAAACTTAATTTTTCCACGTGTAAATACAGGGAAGGCAAAAAAATCCGTAGACATTTCAGAAAACCATAAAAAATAAGCAGATTGTAAAATGCTTCGCGGTATAATCATTTCATGCAGAATGGTGGTTATTTTTTCATCTTATAGAAAAAAGTTAGTACAATATCTCTGTCAGGCACCATTATAATGTGCAACTATGCAGAAAAAATCCAAATTATAATTTAAATGCAAATTATATTCTATAACTCTGCTTTACCAACAATTCAATTAACGATTAGTATGCCTGCATTCCAAGCAGCTGACCAAGATTCATCTTCTGCCCGAGGCAGTCTTAATTTTCACCAGTCTCTTAACCCATCCATGAACCCGCCGCCTTAGCCAGTGCACATACTCTAGCTTTCACAGTCATAGATTCGTCATACTACGGCTTCTGGAAAGGAGAAATCGTTTTGTCATAATCTGCTACATTCAAGTACTTTCACTACTTCATCATGTTACATATGTTAATATCTCTGATTAAAATTCTATAGTGTTATTAAAATTACAGTGTGTTTCATCAAACCATCTGTTGTGAATTCAATCGCTGGGAATATCGGGTAGCGAGTATAAAAAAAATATTGGACAATTGTTTAATTATAAAAATATGTTTTACGTAATTCTATAATTAACGCAGATTGCTTTGCGAATCTTTCGAAATCGAAGGGATATGAAATCTGTGAAACTTACTGGAATTGTTGTCCTTGTTAAGCTGTTTGAAGAAACTGGCATTCTGCAGTATCGCGCTCATTTAGGAATATCTCACGTAGCTGAATTCCGTTCTTATGTTGTGGCCGTTGTGACTTGTCTGCAATGCATTGTTCCTTAGGTATAGAGGCCTTGTTAAATAAAAGTTGTTGTAATAAAAGTGCTTCTATTAACATTCAGTTTGTGCACATTTTATTCTCTTATATCAGAGTCACCTGTAGGTTAATCTTTGTACTAATTTATTTTGTGTTCTCCCTCTCGTGAATATATATATATATATGAAATGAATTGTAACTAAACTTAACTAATTCTTCCTAAATACAGTGTGATTATAATTAAAGTTCAAATTTCTAAAACTTTTTGAAAAAGAACCACTGCTCAGAATGGCCTGAATTTTTACCTGAGTATACTCTAAGAAGGGAGAAAAAGTATTGCAGAAGGAAAAATAGTTTAAAAGTTTAGCAAGATATGGCACATATAAAGCTCAGAAGAGTTCAGGTGCCAGTGACATTGGCAACCCATTGCAACAGCCATTACGTGGGTTGTAGTTTTAAACAACTGCACTGTTTAATGTGCATAACTGTAACGGTTTTTTAACGGTTAAATTATCAATGAATCAAACAATGACTTCCAAGTCATTCGGCAAAAACTGTTCAATATGCTATCCACTGTTTTCTTCCACAAATTCAAACCTACAAATATCATGTTCCACAACACATCGGGGTTTATCTTTGCTGATGTTTTTAATGTGCTGCGCAATACGTGTCCTAAGTTCAGCTAAGTTTCAAATCGGAACTGTGAATACAGCATCATTCAGATAACCCCACAGCCAGAAATGACAAGGATTTCGATAAGTGATCTTGGCGGCCAGTTTGTTGGGAAAAGAAGGCTGATAATTCTTTTATTTTCGAAATTCATGCTGAGAAGGTGATTAACAGGATATGCAATGTGTGGAGAAGCGCCGTCTTGCTTGAAAATTGCACTTTCCACACATGCCCGCTGTTGAAGTGCTGGAATGACATGGTTGCACAAAACTGATTCATAGCTTACCCCACTGACGGTACAAGGGACACATGACCAATGTATTAAAAAAAGAATGGCCTAACGACACACGCACCACAAAGTTACATTTTCGGAATAAAGAAAAACTTTTTGATGTTTGAATGGATTTTCTTTTGCCCATATTCTGCAATTTTGAGTATTGACATATCCGTGGATCTGATAACGAATTTCAACTGTACCAAAAAATGTCTCATCTTTTCTTATTTTGCATATTCTGTGTATTTGTATATTTTGACGTGTAAAGCGCCATCTATTGCTAAAAGCTTGAACTATTTTTGTCTTTTGCCACACTCCCCCCCCCTTCTGGGAGTATACTCATCTGAAATTTCAGGTAATTCTCAACAGTGGTTCATTTTTTACAGCTTTTTAAAAATTGAACTTTAATTATTATGACCCTGAATATAAAAAAAATTAAAGGATAAATGAGATTTTACAGTACAAAACTGGTTTCGGTATGATATAAATGAAATTATATATTTTGAAAAATGCTTACACTAAATTAACGTAAGAGTTTAAAACGAGAAACAATATTAACAATAAGTTAAGGTTTTCGATAGTAATAGCGAAAGATAAAGAAATATCTTTTAAAATTAATTTTAATTTATATTACACGGGAATAAATCTTTCAAAATTCAGGACAACAAAAATTTCAAAGGAATTATTATTCGATATTATAATCATTTTAAAATGTTACTGCAATGGCGCAAAAATAAAACATTATTTCAATTTTTCAAATACAAAACCGATAAATTGTTTTAAATATTACAAATTTGTAATTCATTTAAGTCACATATGATAAAAGTATTACAAAGCATTTTAAAGATATCGTTTTCATCTCGATGAATCTTAAATATAGGTATTTTGCAGATATCACCGATTTATTCCTAACGTACTTGTCATAATCCTCTAATATATAAAATCAAAATGAGATATTCGGAATATACAATAATTAAGCATTCATTTATCCGTAACAAAGATCCAAAATGGCAACATTTAGGTTGCTTTTCGTAGGAAATGTGTGGTATCGAACTATTTAATTCCGATCTCCACCAATTTTGACGCTGCTATCGTTAACCATACGTAAGATTGAATCCTCTGCATATCTTCCTTTTCAGTTACTTCAATAAGTCAAAAATATTACCTACCTTGATTTGTATTAATAATTATTTTTTGTCAAGCATGCAGATATGGCAAAATGAGGTTGCTTTTATGTAGTTCATTGCCCTGAAGAGAGTTTAATTTGCAAATAAACTCTCAAGCAAGCAATAACGATTTGTTTCGATATTGCTTGCTTCCGTGGGCTATGAGCAGGTCGGTTGGAAGGGTAAATAGTATATCGCATTTTTTCACATGCATGGCTGTTCTTGTCGTTCTGTTGTATCAGACGCTATTAATTTACGTATTATCTGACGCTATTAATCCAATCTTAGAACATTTAGCTTCGTATATCCCGTCACACAAAATAAAAATAAATTTTAATTACCAGCCGAGACATAAAAGTCTTAGCTTTATTTAAAAAAAACAATGACGCATCCATAGATGAAGCTGTATAAATTCACAAGTTTAAAATTTTATATAGAATTTTCTGCAGTATGAAAAGTGGTATTGTTTAAAATCTTGAAGACTAACGATATGAAGGTGATACTTCATTTTCACAGGAAACGTATTTATTCCCGTTCTCAGAGCTGCATGAATACATAATTTTTTCCATATCTAAATGCAGAGAAGGCAAAATAATATTCCTAGATTTTTAAGAAACCATAAAAAATTAACAGATAGTAAAATTATGTGATTGATAATCATTTCATGCAGAAATGTGATTACTTTTTTCATCGTATAGAAAAAATTTTAGTACAAAACACTTACCGTTAGGCAGCATTATAATGAGCATCTACGCAGAAACAATGCAAATTATACTGTTTTTCATAAATTTACAATACCAACAAATTAATTTAATGATTAGTATAGTTTTATTCCAACCAAGAAGCTTGCCAATGCTCATCTTCTGCCTGGCGCAGTGTTATTTTTTTAACACTGTCTTAACCTATATAAAAACCCGCCTCCTTAGACAGTGTACATGCTCTCGCTTTTCCAGTCATAACTTCGTCATACTACGGCTTCTGGACGGAAGAAAATATTTTGGCATCATCTTCTTCTCTCATGTACTTTCACTTCATCATGTTGCATATATTATTACCGCTGATTAAGATTCTACTGTGCTTATTGGCTTTATGAAACGACCTGTTGACAATTTAATCACTGGGAATATCGGTTGGGGAGTCTCGAAAAATGTTAAGTACGCCGGACAAAAGTTTATGTGTCAATGCTTGTTAAACGTTTTTTTTTATGTTTATCTTGAATTAATGCAGATGTCTTTGCGAAGCTTTCGACATCTTAAGGATATAAAAACTTTGAAACCTACAGTGTTAATAGTCCTTGTTAAGCGGTTTGAAGAAACTGGCATTTAGCAGTATCGTACGCATTTGAGAATACCGTGCCTAGCTGAATTTCTTCCTTATATTGTGGCCGTCCCTGGCATTGTGACTTGTCTACAATGCATTGTTTCTTGTTGTGGAGGCCATTTCGAACACTTTTGGTTGTAATAAATATTTAGCTATTGTCATTCTTTTTTCGATTGCCGTAGTGGCATCAGGCACGGGGACATGAGGCGGCGTTCTGTCATTCTTTTTGTGCGCACTTTATTCTCTTATATTAGAACCAACTGTTCTTCAATCATTGTACTAATTTGTTTCGTGTTTTCCCTCTCGTGAATATATTTATGAACTTGGACGCATATTGTAAAGGCAAGTGATGTTTCAAGCTTTTAATTTAGTTCACCCTGTTTTTAAAATTAGAATTAATATAGGGTTAATTTCTTTATCAACATATGAATTACTTATTTGAAGAATGTAAGTGTAATTGTTTTTATCTAAGCTTCTCTTTTTTAAAATATAAAAATAATTTTTCTGGGTGTAAATGTCTTTAAATCAAAAATTTTATTTATAATGTTACGGTTTTCAATATGTGACTGTTTCAAGAAAATTCACTCATTAGAATTAAGGTGTACATTAAATTAAATTACCCGTCTACAGCGTCAAAATTTAACGAAAAATTAAATCAAATAAGAACTTTCGCACTTTAATATAGGGAAAGAAGTAAAGTAATTGGGGGCGAGGATGGGTAAATGAGTGGTATATGTTTGGAATTTGTTATGTTTATTTTACATGCACTTAAGAGCTGTAGAAAGTACATAAACTTACAGATTCGTAACATTATACTCACTTTATAATAACATTATATTACTTTATGGCAACATTATATTTACCGGGATAATTTTCTCTTATATATATTTAGAAGTATTCAAAAGTGTAAATTTCGAACTAACAAAGACTGCCGGATCAAGGTATCCGACTACGTTAAAAACCCATTTTCGGCTGAAAATCTCCATTTTTTTTAATGTCTATTCTTTTAAGTTTTCAAAACAGTTTTTATTTTACATTTCTGATAATCATAAGTGAAATAATTAGAGACCTTTCAGTAGAACATAACAACAGAAAATGGATTAGTAAACAATGCAATAAAGAAGCATTTTTCATTGTTTTTACCTAAAATGTTTAATTTTAATTGTTTATTTTTATTTTGTACTATTCTCCATATACCAGATACTATTTTGGACGATTTTAAGTGTGAATTTTTCTATTTTCTATGAGATTGTTGCAAATTTAGTCAATTTTCAAGAATTGAAATATCTTCATTTTTCATTAATGATGTAATTTTCATAATAATCGTACGAAAAGCACATAAATTTTACTTATAACCAATACTAATAACTAAAAGCATCTCCAGATCAGCTAGCATGCACACTAAAGTTAGTTGACTGAAAAAATATCCAAATCTGTGGACGACGGCTTAGTGGTAGATATAGATAATGACTCATCAGGCTCAAGAAAAAGACTAAGAAAAATTTCCAGCTCTGAAAATCTAAAAAAATGAACTAAGTTGGCGAAAAGGAAGGACTAGTCTACAAAACTGAGGAGCATTGAAAAAAATTCTTTTTTTCTTCTCATAGAAAATTAAAAACGTAAACTTTAAATTCATTTTTCTCGAAATATGATTTTTTTTTTCAAAATTTTCATTTTTCAAACACGATAGCTAAATTCAATATAAAATATCAGACTGAAATTTGGCATGCATAATATTTATTATACTGTCTAGGTAATAAACCAAAATATAAGTAAAATAATGTTTCATTAAAAAGTTATGTAGCTTTTGAGGTTTGGAAAAAGGCCAAAATTCTTAAAAAATTCATGATTTGACACTTAAACTCTTATAATTTACTTGCTTTTTGAGACATTGCAAAACTTTTGCTTCAGGACTTAGGCAATAGTCGAGTTGATTATATATACTATGCATTTTACATTCTGGTCAATTTTTTTGAAGGAGAATGTTTGAAAGGAGGTCAAATTGAGTACAAAAATTCTAAGTTTTTTCAAATTTTTAATTAATATAACTTTTTTCAGTGATTTATTAAGTTTTAACATAAATGCATATAAAAATACAAAACTACAGAACAGAGTGTGCTGTGTGGGCATTGGGTTTCGTATGTTTTTGAATTTATTGGTGACAAAGTTTTCAAATGATCGTTCATTTTCTCAGTCAAAATATTTTAAATGTCCAAACAGAATATGTATGCAACTAGGAATTCTTATCTCTATCAAATATAGCAGCACATGTGTTGCCAATGTTCAGTTTTGAGGATCTGTTCAAAGACTGCAATTAAAATAGTAGGCAAAAAGTCTTCAAATATAAATAAAGTGAAAGTAAGCAAAAAGAAATATTATTTTCCATCTTGCTGCTAGCTGTAGCAATTTCGATGCAAATTTTTTTTTGTGGTTTATTTTTGTTTAGATTTTGGAGTTATTATTAGATTTATATTTATATGTGAGATCACCAAAATCTTACAAAGATATGGAGCATTTAAAATTCTTACTCCGACTCTGTTTCTAGTAAGATATACATGAAAACATAAGTGGCGATATTTCCATAGAATAATGTTCTTTACTTCTCATACCTCATAAGGTAGTTTACACTCGTGAATGCCTCTGAAATTCAGCCACTAGAAAAGCCATCCATTATAAATAGGAGAAAGTCAATTCATCAAACGCTTGATTAAAAGCAAAAGTGACGTCCTTCATAACCGGTTTATATCACTTTTCAGTTGCTATGGCAACCGGTGGATGCATATTCATTGCGAACTGTTTTCAAAACATTTTACGATGTTTTTTTCTTCTACTCTGATGAGATGGAAAAAAATGATCGTTACGAAAGAGAAAAAAGTAGAGAAGAAATCATCAGGGAATTTTTTAACGACAACAGAAAAGACAATTTAATATGTTTCCAGTAGTGATCTGAAGTGTTTTTCGTTCAGGGACCTCAGATAGAACTATGGAAATGACGATCATATTTATTTTGCCTCTGGACGTAAAATTGGTATGTTGAATGCCTTCTAATTTCACCGTTTGATATTTCTATCTTCGCGCTACTTTCTTCTAACGTCAAGCTGTGTAGTTTCTTGATGAGGTTCAGTTTCGATTGTCAGATTTTTCATATCGATACAATGATGACGTCAAAGTAAGATTATTATTTTGACCAATAGAACGATAAATGTTTGAAATGATGATCAAGAATTAATAGAGTTCCTTTTCTCATAGTTCAATCTTTCTTCCCTTCTTTAATAAAGAAAAAGGGGATTCGAAAAGAAAATCGAACCGCTTGTCCGAAACATTGTAGCATGGCAATGTTTTAGGTTAAATTTGTCTGTTATGCCTTCATCTGGCTTAATTGCACCAGCTGTTCCAATCTGCACGTAACAACTTTTACTTTAGCAATTCACAGGAAGTATGCCAGCCTGAGAGCATTATCATGCTAAAAGAACTTATCATGTCGAACTTATTGAAACTAATTTTGAATCAATTTGATTATAATCGGCATAATATTGATTTGGTGCTGCAATGATTCCTTTCTTTGTTAAAATCACAGCATTTAAACTGTGGGCGCCAAAACTAAAAATCGAGATGGAATGTTTTCAGATTGAACAACTTTAGTAAGAAGTTGTTTCATAACCTTCACCATTTGCAAGCAACAATAGGTAATAAAGTTATTTTCGTCTAACCGATTTATAACTCGCTAAAAGATTTTTTACTAATTTATTTTAATAATTTTTTTTATTATTTCAGTTTATTCTAGATCATGCCATTGGTTCTTTTGAAAGATGTCGATTAACCCATTGCTGCCTAGCGTCCCTTTTTAAGGACACTTCTAACATAGATGTTCGAAAAGGTATTTTTAACTATTTTGTTCTTCTTCATTCAGCACGTATCAAAAGTTCGTCATTTTATTTTCAAGTCAGTTTCGAAAGTAAAATTAATTTGTTCATATTACACAAATTTACCCTTTTTTACTTGTAACTTACTAATGTAAAGACAACGTCAAGGAGAAAAGGGTAAGTTTCTTTAATTATTTATTAGTCAATTTACTTGAATTTGAAAAATGTAAGAATAAATTTCTGTTTGAAATTCCACATAATTATAGATACCGATATTTTTTATTTATTTTGTACGGCGTCTCTGAACAGGGACGCTAGACTTAGGAGGGCACTACATTTATTTTCTACATAAAACATGCATTTTTCAGGCAGATTATTTAGTAGGTTTTAGTGGGTTACACTACATGTAATATCAGTATTCAAAATATTATTGAAAGCATGCGACTTGGGCTTTAAAGGGTTCATATCAATAAATTATATATATGAGCAAAGAAGAAAAGTAAATTATATCTCCTACCATGTTTTTATCGACGAAAATAAAAGGTATATAATTCAGCAGTTAACATTTATAGCCATATGACATTTATAGTTCATATGATTTTGAGGAATTATAACATTTACCGATTCCGATAGTTTTCTCTGTATCTTGCACGGTGTCTGTTAACAGGGAGGCTGGATTTAGGACGGCACTACATACATCTTCTACATAAAACATACATTTTTCCAAGCAGGGATTTTTCAGTAGAT